>WEKX01020889.1:209861-252652 GCA_013390025.1 Pitta sordida | reverse complement strand
AAAAAAAAAAAAAAAAAAGAAGATATTATTGTGTCAGTAGGATCTCTGAGAACTCTATTAGTGGGGTAGATGGTGGACAGAAGGTTTCTGACATAGTTTGGGTAGAAGAAGCACTAGAAAGTATTTGACCATTGATTAGTGCTGTGCAAGATTGTTTGAAAAGTAAGTCCAGGCATGGGTAAAGTACAGGCTCCCTACCTCAGAGTAGCTGAATTGGACATTGAACACAGTCACTCTTGCTAGGAGGGATAACATATAATCCCAGTCATATAACCTCAGAGTCCACTGTAGTTTAGGCTAAAACAGAATCACAGAATTAACAAGGTTGGAAAAGACATTTGAGATCATCAAGTCCAACCTATTACCTATCACCATCCCATCATCTAAACCATATCACTCAGTGCCTCATCCAGCCTACTCTTAAACACCTCCAGGGACCGTGATTCCACTGCCTCCCTGGGCAGACTGTTCCAATGACAGATCCAATTACAGATAAAGTTTTTCCTAACATCCAGCTTAATCCTCCCCTGACAGAGCTTGAGACTGTGTCCTCTTGTCTCCAGTAGCCTGGGAGAAAAGACTGACCCCTGCCTGACTACAACCCCCTTTCATGTAGTTGAAGCCAGCAATAAGGTCACCCCTGAGCCTCCTCTTCTCCAGGCTAAACAGTCCCAGCTCCCTCAGCTGCTCCTCACAGGGCTTGTGCTCCAGCCCCTTAACCATTCTTGTTGCCCTTCTCTGAACACGTTCAAGTATCTCAACATCTTTCTTAAGAAATTGTTTAAATCTCACCCACAGTGGACAGAAAAAATGCAAGTGGAATTAACACAGAGGATTGTAGGGATTGAACATTGTGAATGTTTATTTGGGACTTCACAAAACAGAAGAAAAATCAAAGCCACCAAAATACAATGACATAATCACAACAAAGCTAATACCAAGTTCTCTGAAGTTAGAGAATTTCCCAGCCAACAGATTTAACCATAAAAACATGCAGCACTCACTGGCAGCTACATATAAACAGGATCAGCACAGTTTGGGATTGAGTTGAGTATCTGACAATGTGTAGTGTTTCCCTGTGGAGTCCCTTGAGGTTGGCAGTGAGTGCCTTTCTTCAGAGGCAAGCCTTGGGCAGCCTGGCTGCTGTGCACTGCCAGCCTTAGCCACACTTGGCAGGATAAACGGTGTTAATCACTATAAAGGCAAAAGCCGAGATGTTAAACAATTAAGGCCTTTGCCATTCCATGACAAGAGCACCCCTGCCTCAGGATCCTGTTTAGGAGCACAGGAAGCAACTTCCAGTGGCTCATCCCCTCGCCTCTGGCCAATCCCATCTGCAGAGCTACATAAAGCCAACCCACATGATGGCTCCCAACCCTCCTGGAGGCCTTTCTTCTCCCTTCCTGAGGTATGTGCAATGACATGCAGGGAGTTTTAACCCTTTCAAAATCCTACTTTGCTTTTTTGGGGGTTTGTAATTGCAATAGCTGTGAAGTTTATCTAGACAGCTGTCCTATGGGCTTTTTATGGGATTTGCCTCAACAGTGGGACAACAATTGCTATGAGGTTATTGTGCATTCTCTGAAAATTCATTCTCATCTTTTAAATGTCATTGCTTCTCGATGTCATTTAACATTCTGTTGACAAGGTGTTTGTGATCTACGTTTGAAGAGGCATGGGCAAAATAGGCAGATGGTCTATTGCTGCTAGGCTGTGAAGCACTTGATGATGTGAGTTGTGTTGAGTTTGGTAGAGTTTGTGTCATCTCTGAATTTCACAGGTTTTAAAGGACAATTTAGTTCAGCCATGAAGGAATACAGTTAGGGAAGGAGTTTGTGAAAATATTTTCAGAGGCTCAAACTGCGGTTTCAGAGGCCTACACTGAGGTTCAGTGTTGGATTGGGACAGGTGTTGGTCTGATGATTTGCTGAGGACAAGCAGTGAGTGAGAAGGATGAGGATGCAACAACTCTAATCCCCAGTTCACTGATCACAAGCTGGCAAGATGCATGCAGGGAGGCTGTTGTGCTTCCTGCAAGAAATAACCTTTGTCTCAAAACAAAAAATGAGAAAGAACTTGTACCTGAGCCCCTGAGCTGTTGACAGGCTCTGTTTGCTGCCTACGTGGTTCCATGTATGGGCAATGTATCTTGCACAGAGCCTTAATTTCAGGCTGGTTTTTTCAGCACAGCAAATAAAAGGAAAAATAACTTGAAGCAAATATTTCCTGTTCTGTGGTATTGAACAATGAAATTGTAAACCACAGAAGGACCAGGCTTGATCTAAACGTCTTTGAAGTCAGCAGAACTATTTCCAGTGATTTCAATGTGCTTTGGGCCAAGGCCACAGGAGGAAGAAAGCAAATGTTTTCTGCCTGAAAAAATATTAACCATTGGCATTCAAAGGACAATGAAGTCGGATGTGGAAAATGTGTTCCTTTAAATAAAGTAGTCAGAAACTTAGTTAATTTCCACCTGCTTCCTAATATGTAATTTGTCACTATTACACTAGAAAGGAGTATGTTTATAGAACTCATAATTATACACTGAAAAAACACTTAATGCTCTCATTTGTTTCCTTTCTTGCTTCCATTCCATTTTGTGTGTATTGTATTTCTCTCAAATGTAATGGTGCTTATGCTTCTGGTTATGTTATAACAGATTAAGCACTGTAGATTTCCAGTCAAATGAAACTTCACTGCACTAATGGTGGTTGACAATGATATTTAAATCGTTATTTTTGTTGTACAGTTTAATCCCTAAAACATCACAGTAGGTTTGGTTTTGTTGTGTTGGTTTTTGTAGGGTTTTTTAAGTGACTGAGAAGAAATAGGTCAGAGATAGAGAATTTGGGAAGCAAGGAATTGTTGCTCTGGGAGTAGTGTAGGGGATGCTACTTCTGCTGCAGGGTTAGTCAAATAGGCTGCATGTCTCATGTGTAAAATCAGCAATACTTTTGCTGGCAGATTTTGTCTCACATGGTTATTAAGGGCAAGAAACAGAATCTATCTGCCCAGGGATGCTGTCCTTCTGAATCAGCAGACCCATCAGCATGTCAAAATGCTATACTCATATCTAGCTGATGACAACAGCCCTGGGGGCGAATGGTGTCAGGCTTGTTGTCATGCAACTGCGAAGCCTGAGCAGCTGAGTTTGCCTGTGCAACAATCCAATCCCATCCGGCTGTGCCCAGCCAGAGTGGAGATCCCAGGCTGGTGAGCTGCAGAGGACAAGACTGTTGCCATGGCCGGGCTGCATTACCTGGTCATGAAACCAGTGAATCAGCATTAGCTGCAAGATAGAGCAGGAGAGAATGAAAGGTGATGCAGAAAACTGAAGGATACAAATTAATGACATTTTTCGACCTTTAGTGGTGGCAGTGTCCAGCCATGGTGTATGTTACAGGTGAGAAGAGTTTTTCAATGAGGTTTCTCATTTCAGGGTGTTTCTATGAAATAAGCTTACTTATCTATTAACAAGAACCTGTAGGAGCTGGTGCATCATTCGGAGTTTAGCAGAGTTTAGAATAGAGTTCAAAGAGGACAAACCAGAAGGCAGTTAAGAACATTCTTTCAATTTTTAAGAACCGTTGTTTACATTCACGGGACACCCATGAAGCAAGGCAAACATAAAATAATTTTTTAAAATATGTGTGTGTTTTTAAGCATCTGAAATAGCAAACATAGCACTATTTGTACCAAAGTATAGTTGCTGCCAACAACAGATACCAGTTCAGCTTGAATTTATTCCTTGGAAATTTTCCTCCTTCCTCCCTGTATTTCTTCCCACTAAATTGGGTTGCATAAATACAGGAAAAAAAGTCTAACAAACAAGAAAGGATTATGAAATCACTTTGTCTTTCAGATGAGAATTCTGTGTCCTTCGGGCTGTCAGGCTGGGACATTGTGGTGGTCTCAAGCTGGAAAATCATGTTATCAAAAAGACAGATTTTCCGAAAGGAAATCTTACAGAAAACTGAATTTTGCATGGGAGTTATCTACATGCTTTGGTACAGGTTTTAAAGCAATTAGAATAAATGGCATATGGCAAAGCTTTCATATTTTTAGAATATGTTAATGATTAACTTACTTCCTACATCTTTGTTGACTTAATGGGAGAGTGACAAGGAACTGTAAGGTACCTGTTTGGTAGCATAACAAGTCGGACAGTGTGCACAGGCATTTTTTTCCACCTCCCCTCTGGAACTTGCTTCATCCAGCTGACACTGCTTCACAGCCTTAGGCAACTCTCAGACTCACAGAAGTAAGTCCCTCTTTTTTTTAAATATGACTTATTTTATGAAGTGCTGATAGAGAACAGATGGGAAGAGATTTAAATATTTATTTGTTTTCTATAAAGAATACTTTCCCAACTGGAAATTGAAGAATTAAGTTTTCAAGCATTAAATCATAGGGATATTGCTAAGACGAGACCTTTGTAATTACTATGCTGTTGGGACTTTTTTTAAACTCCCTTTATGCAGCAAGACTTACACTAAAAAAAGGATTTGGTTAGTAAACCATGTCTAGTATAGTCCAATAAATCTACATCCAGTCTAAAATAGTTTACAAAAGCAATATATGAATGTTAATTTCAAAATGCATGCAGTGCCTGGCAACATCTAAAGCAAAAATATTTGCTTAAAACTTGAAATATATGTAAATAAATCAATTCCTGTTTACATGGGCTGGAAAAAATAATTTTGTGCATATTTTATGTATGAAGAGTTTATCTTGAATTTTCTCTTTAAAGTTCTTACAAGTTGCAGTAGAATTCCTACAGCAAAACTGTCTTTTGACAGGCAGAATGGTTGCAGACAGGGAGACTCAGACTTCGCTCTTCCATTGGAACATTTTTTAGTATATTTTATTCTAGCTGGGCTATCATTTACTAAGAAACAAGTTTTATCTCCTATCCTTTTGGAAAGTTCTCCTTTCAACTACCCTTCTCTGCGGAGAAAATCTCGTGAGCAGGTTGCTGCCTGCAGGTTGTGTACTCCCCCGTTCCCCCTCGGCAGGCAGCTCCCTCCGCGGTGTTGGCTCAGGTGATGCTCCTTCCTCCTGACCAGATGCCTGTGCACCATGTCCAGGCTGACACCCCGGGTGCTCAGGAGTCCTTAATTTCTCCTGCAGGCTCCAGGTCCCGCTCTTCTGGGTGGAAGGTGCCACCTAAGAGGAGACACCTTCCTCCCATGCCCCAAGCCTGTATTCAGTGCCCTCATCTTCCCCGTCATGTGTGAGCTCTCTGGGACCTGGATGTGGTTACCTTAGTTACACAGCTGACCCCTTAGTACTCTTTTCTCTGTGCCAGATAGAGTAGGTAATACTTTGGGGTCCCTCTGCTTTCTGAAGCTTCCTGAAAGGTTCCCATCTCAATACAGTCAGGATATCTGCTTTGGTTTTAAGGGGCTATCATTGCTGGAATATCCCTAAACTGTTCTACTTCGGTTCTAAATGGAGCTCCCTTCAGGGCAGTGGCAAAACAATCTGTAGAAACTCTGATAATATGGGGTCATCTGGGTCCTGGGTCAAGCCCACTGCCATCTCTTCCTACTTTATTTCCAGGAAAACAGGAACAAAAGAATTGCCACAGCGAGTGTTTGTTTAAATGTCTTTTGAAGAAGCTTGCAATAGACTGATATAGCAACCAATGCTGGCTCCTCTTGTGGACCAAAGCAAATAGATAGCCATAGACATAAAGCCACACTTCAACCAGAGCTATGGTGCAAACAAGGATGTCATAAGGATAAAAAACATTTCCCAATTTCCCTTCTAGACACATCCAAACACAAGTGTCTAGGGCATTAGTACAGGTTTTTGGTATCATGTCAAGGATCACACAACTTGTGCAAGGCTTCCACAAATTCACACAGCAAGCCCCAGCCCCATCTCACACTTCCCTGCAACCTCTTTCAACATCTGAGGTCTCCAGGTGTTAATGACTTGGCCCATCCAACTCTGCCAGGTGCCTCATGTTCCAGATGGGGGGAGATACTGCAGATGGGATGCTGCTGCTGGGGAATGTCTTACCCAGCGCATATCAACCTTTAAAGGACCTCTGCCAATGGTGAACTCCCTCCATGCTGCTGAAAGCTTGCAACCCGTCATATGAAATGTTGCATGTAAAGACAAGTCTTGTGGGTGACTGTGTGGTTAGGACCACTCTCTTATGCCTGTCCCTAGCCCAGGTCCTCATTCCGATGAGAGAATCTGAGACCCAGTCACTGATAGGCCCAGTAACATTCAAATGCACAAATTAAGAGTATATTAGCTTTTTTCCCCCTGCAGTTACCTGCAGGTTTTATTAAATCTTTGTTTTGGGAACTTAAGACAGCTTGAGGTTTTTAAAGCAGATCTGAAACCCAGTGGACATGTATAGACTATGGAATGTAGCTAAAACAGCTTTCCAGAGGACACAGTATTAATTCCAGAAGAGAAATGCATTTGGTGTCATTGAGACTTCTCTGCCCTGAGAACTGATATCATAGCCCCAGGGTTTTGCCACTAGTAATTGCTAGAAGTAAATGAAGTGTTGACAAAATGGACTTATAGGTCCATTTATGTTTGTTCCTGCTGTGGAGAACATCAGGAGGTGGGACTGTGGTCACAAAGAACTGCTCTTTACCTATTCAACTGCAGCATTTCATGGTCTTTATAAATGTAAGCCTGATGCACAGATGACACCAATCCCTGTCTATGAAACCACTTGGCAGCTGAGAGAGCTGTTTGCTTCCAGTTTTTCTCCTAGAAGGAAGCTTGCAGCTGTAGGAAAGCCAGCATGGTTCTTGGGCATTCTCATCTGTTTCTTGTAGCTAAGAGGGCAAAAGTCATGTCTCATTCTGTCTCTGAAGTATACATGCAGTAGCTCAAGGCACTTTTCATAAACACCAACTCAATGTGCAGTGCTTAATTTAAATAAAAATAAGCAATAAATACAAAAAGATCCTTCAGGTTTCTATATTTGGATTAATACACTGGCATGCATCATTTTTACTGGTAGCTTACATCTTCTCTGTGCAAATTTGCATTGAATGCTAGCAAGTTTGCTTTTAATAAACATTTCCCTCTGAAGACAGGCTGAGAAAGTTGGGGCTGTTCAACCTGGAGAAGGCAAGATTGCATGGAGACATCATAGCAACCTTCCAATATCTGAAGGGAGCCTAGAGGGACTCTTCATCAGGATCTGCAGTGATAAAACAAGTGATAAAAACAGTGATAAAACAGTGATGGATTCAAACTGAAAGAGAGTAGGTTTAGATTATACAGTAGGAAGAAACTCTTTACTGTGAGAGCAGTGAGGCACTGGAACACGTTGCCCAGAGAAACTGTGGACTCCCCATCCCTAGAAGTGTTCAAAGCCACGCTGGATGGGACTTTGAGCAACTTGATCTAGTGAGACGTGTCCCTGCCATCGACCTAGATGATCTTTCAGGTGCCTTCCAAGCCAAACCATTCTATGATTCTGTTTTGCTTTTATTTGGGTATAGTATTTAGTTAAAAACACATCTGTGAAGGAAAGTCCTTCCAAATGAAGGAAATTAAAGACGTATTCAGAGAGAAAATTACTATTAATTGAAATGCCTGTAGAAGCAGCTGTCCTTTTTTTCAGCTGTTGCTTCTAGACTTTCCAAAGATTTTCTCCAGAAGCTGCTGGAGTGCTTATTGGATCGGACTAAATTGATTTCAAATGAAAATGTGGATGAAATCATGTGACACTGAGAGATGGGACCGTAGCCACCTCTCAAAAGATTTCACAGTTCTTTGGGTTAAAAGGGTGTCAGTCATGCTGTTCTTCCACTGACACTGACACCACACAGACCTTGCTTGTTCCTCCTGGAGACATTGCCTTTGTAGGCTGACTCCATCCCATGAAGTAGCTGGTGTGCAAACTTGGAATGCTGGAGTCGGCAGTTCTGAGTGAGCTCCTGAATCAAGAATTGCATGACAGTGACAGCACTTAATTACTCAGAAAACATCCTGTATCTGACTGAATATGAGTTCATTTACCTTAGGACATTTTATATAGTAGTAGTGTTACATGATTGTATTATTCGAACCATATAGGTGATCTTACTACACTAACTAAATTAATTCAAAATATTTATAGAATTACTAAAGCATGAAACCAGCCAATAGATTCTGCGACTGCTGTCTGTATTAGCACAGACTGATATATGATCTCTGCTTGGAACTGTGTTTTATCCAATATAGCTCTAAACAGGCCGATATTGAACTTTCACATTTTTTCTCTCCGAAACTTGGAAAAGGCATTTGCACAGGGACCAAAAGGTTAATTTAATTTAATTTGTTTGGGGGTTTTTGGAGAGGTTTGGTTTTGGGTTTTGGGTTTTGTTTTTTTTTTGTGGATGACAAGTTGGTGACAGATCAAATAGTTTCTTTCCCAAAGGATGCCTCTGTCTTTGAAATCTACAGGAATGGCGCTTGTGGTGTTTAATCGAAGTTCAGCACCTGCATAACCCACCTCCTAAGGATGGAAACCAGCACAGGAGCACCCCCAAGGTGTGACCTTTTTCAGGGTTCAGCCGAGACAAAAACCTTGTCCGTGGCTTCAAAGGAGCCTGACAAAGGGACCTGACCCAGGTACTACTGTTAACCCCAGGTATGCCCAGGGTCTTGTTGCTCTCCTTTCTTCCCTTCTGCCTCCCACCCCTCCTCCCATTCCTCCCTCCCATCCTTTCCTCCTTGGGGTCTCAGCCCGGCAGCCGCTGGGATGGGCGAAATCCTGGAGGGAGTCGCCCTCTGCAGCTCGCTCCCGGTTTTACTCGGCATCGGCAAGCGAAATGTCTTTGGGAAATACATCCGGACATGCTTGACACAGCAGTCCTGAAAAATCAGTGTGTTGCTACACTTGAAGGAAAAGGAATTTCTCTGATCCTCTTTGCCCAAAAGTTTCCTTTAAAATCGGTGCTTCTGGCAAGTGATGCGTATCTGTTCTCTTTTGAGGACACCAGCAAAAATTATAGCGTGTTTACTAGCATTCAAAGTGATAGAGATTGTAACTGGAAACTAGATCTTTGTTTTGATTTTGACTTGTTTTCATGTGACAATAAAAATCTTGTGACTATTTTACATTGTTATTTTGCTCCTTACTTTCTTGCTGAATCTTAATATCAGGACATACTAAGTATAAGCTTCTGTTTGAGTTTCCAAAACGGGCAAGTGGAAGAACTGTAATTCAATGTCATAATCGATCTCAAAAGTACTTCTTTTGAACATTTTTTTTCTCTAAGTCAGTGGTACCAGGTTAATCAAATAAGCTCCAGTGGGCAGGGTGTGGATGAATAAGCCAAAATGAACCATTTCCTACATAAGCAATTTTTTTATCTGTCTAGACATTTGATAACTCACCTAAAGCCCATCTTTGTGAGCCAGTTATTCTCCAATGTCTTCAGAACTTTTGTATACATTCTTTGTATGAATTCTTTTATCCTGCATGTTTGCTTGTTCTGTGGGGGGTTTTTGTGAATCTTAAAGGAAGAAAGTATTTTTCCTATTTTTTTACTTTATAATTAAATTCTGGACATGACTCTAAGTATCTTAGCACGTGAAGGTTTGCTAGGGGGCTCAGAATCACAGACATTTAATTCTGTGAGCAGACAAGTGGGTACATTCAATCAATGAAGTTATACGCTGATAACATAGTCTGAAAAGCTTTCAATGACTAGTTCACCTGCTGACCAATCTTTTATGACCTTAATGCTAGCAAGTTGTTCAAATGAATGTTTATGATGTACACGAGAAGCATTGCAGACATACAGGCTCTGCGCAAAATGGTATTTTCATATGGTTCAGGTTTAACTTCTGTGTGCTCAGCTGATTCCAACAGAAGCAGAAGAGAGTCAGCACAGGACTCTTCTGCTTGTGCTCTTTCTGTCACTAGACACAAACAAGAAAAGATTTTGGTGTGAAACTGGTGCAGAAAGAACACCCTTCATAATCATGTGGGGCCACTGTTCTCTGTGTCTGGCAACAATAGTTAATTAGAAAGGGGTTTTTATAACCACTTTGTAAATAACACAGCAAATTGAGAAAGTATTTATGAATTGGTTTTGATTTAAGTACATAAAAATACAGGAAACTCTTCCGTAGCAATTTCCTCCAGGCCAGAGAGGATTAAATGTACACTTGCAATAATGGATATTAATATGTGCCACAGGAAATCAATCCTGTTGTAGGTATATAAATTAATTAGGAGGCCAGAATGATACAACTGAAGACATTGCTGTGTTTGGCTGGCATTAAAAATCACTCTGTCCCATCCTTTTATTGCTACCAGCAACTTCAGGATGTAGTGGACAATGGTATGTGGAAATGGACAGTGTTTGCAGAAGGCCATATTGTTATGAAGATATTTTTTATTTAAGATTTCCACAGATTAATTTTTGCAACTACATTGTGTCACCAACTGAATCTGTTTAGTTTTAAGAACAATAAATAGAAAAGTTATTGCTGTAGTAGCAAAACATTGTTGCAGATCTATCTTTTTACTAGAGTTGACTTGGTACAGTATTTCTTCAGTCTTGAATGAAATAGGAGCAGGGCAAAAGGTATATAACTTATAAAATATGCAGATTCCTAGAACTTTTCAGATCTACATTATAAATTCAAGGTGACATCTTCTCTGATCACAGATCATTCATATAATTATCCAGAAGGTTGTGCAAAAGATGTGGGAAATTAACAGGTTGGGAGGTTTTTTTCTTACAATATAATAAATGCTTAATCTGCACTCAGAATGTACAGTCGGCAAACAAACCTTAAATCTTTCACTTGACTAAATGATTTCCACCACTATTTTAGGATGATTCCAGCTGGGGAAGCTGAGCAGTTCATGAACTAGTGGGATTTGCAAATGTAAAACACTGAAGAAATCTTGGCTAAAGTTTGTGGGTGGGAAAGCAGCGGCAGCCCATCCAGGCTCCAGCTCCTGCACAGTGTTATATTTCTGATTAATTCAAGTGTTTCTGCTAATGCATTCATGATTTAATAATCTAAAAATGGTCGAAGTTCAGTGGTCGTTATTAAACTTGGTGGCCTGGATTTGCTCATGCCTTTGAACTGCAGTGTATTCTGTGTGACCTGGTCCCAGCAATTCTTGATAAGGGCAGCACAGAAGCTGAAGTCTATTCAGATGGGGTTGCTGCATCAAAACCACAGCTGCCAGGAGAGAGGAGCACGGATGCTACAGATGCTTTGTAGGACTCGATGATCCTTGTGGGTCCCTTCCAACTCAGAATATTCTGTGATTCTGTGATCTCTTGCAACATGTTGCCAGAGACCAGAGGATTTTCTCTGATTTATTTTCTGCTAGTCAGTAACTCTTGGGCTCCTGATTATACGTAATGTGTATAAGGATCTTTGAACATAATGGTTAATTAACAAAGAAGACAATAACGTGAAAAAAGACATGAATTTTCTTTTAGTGAATGTAACAAGGAGATTGTAAGGGGAGCTAATCAGATACCCTTTCTTCTCCATGTGATGCAACGACATAAAGAGAATTAAAACAAATGTGTTATTTTTCCATGGATATTATTTTTCAGCAGTTCATTACAATTGGGGAAAGATGACTACCCATCCTCCCTCTACACACATATTCTCTCCTGATTGTTCTCTTTCACTGACAGATTCACTTACTCACCCAAATAAAAATCACCTTTGTAATTTAACTTTTTGTTTCTTTCCAGTGCCTCTCTCTCTTCACATGGCAACCGTGTCTGCAATAGGGAAGAAGACCTCTAGAGGATGAACTCCCTGGTCAGTGCCTCACACCTCCAGCTGGCTGCCTTTGCTCTGGGTACGGTAGGCTGGATCCTGTGCACCGTTTCAATGGGAATTGTGGAATGGAGAGTGTGGCACGTGGACAACACCACCATCATCTCCTCTGGCATTGCCTGGGTGGGGATTTGGAAAGTCTGCTTCATCAGTTACCTTCATGTCTCACCTGGCTATAGAGAACAGTTCTGCCATAAATTCAGTGGCTATGACTCCTTCATTCCCCACGAAATTCATGCTGCTCAGGGTCTCCTGTTGATCGCCATGTTCATGGGCTTGCTGGGACTGGCTGCTACAATATTTGCTCTGAGAAATGTGTACATGGGAATCACTCACAAAACTCTCATTGCCCCTTTCTTCCTGGTGGGTGGCTTCTTCTACATATTTGCTGGTCTGTGCGTCCTGATTCCTGTGAGCTGGAATTTCTATTCTGTAGTGCACAACCAAAGCATTGCTTTTCCTCCTTCTTACTACATGCCCTCCAGTCCAGCAGCACAGGAAGCTGGTGCTGCAATTCCTGTTGGGATTGTGGCTGTCATCCTCCTGCTGCTAAGTGGGATATTTTCTCTCTTGTACAGATTTCCGGTGACCACAAACACTATCATGAAATCCTGACAGGACAAATCCCTCTGTGCTATTTCAGAACAGCGGCATAGTCAAGAGATAAGGACTGCAGCATGAGTGCTTGTATATTCAAAGAACTACAAAACTTTACTTTATAGTAGCCAAGCTATTTTCTTATATGAACCAGATGAGTTACCATCTTAATTGTCCAGAGGTCCATCTTCAAGACAATTGCTGTTGGGCAGCAACTGTGATTAAATTTTGCCAGTTTTGCTCTTTTGTATATCCAAATATTTTTGATTATTTTATATTTGTGTGTAAAGTATTAACCATGCTCAAAGAGCTGACTCTGAATTACCTGTCTTGTGGGAAAAATGTGAAATAACACATATTAGATGTGAATTTTTTTCCTTGTTTGTACTAAGCTCTTATGTCCATTATTTAATTACAGCTGTAGCACAGCATGTTTTTTTGACAAGTCAAGACTTTTAAAACCAATAATATGAGTGTCACCATGGTTATGTCAAATGACTCTTCCCTGAATTGTCTTACAAATGTCTTGCCAGTTTCTCCTCTTCCTCTAGGGCACATAAAGAGCTGTGTCTTTATTGCTTCTGGTTTTCTTTCAAGCTATTTGCATTTTATGTTGCAACATGTTTGCCTGTGGGGAAGGTGTACTCTTAGTTCCTAACTTAGGCAGAGCCAAAAAGTCTGCAAGTGTTTGCTTCTTCATCAGACACTTCATTGAATCCAAAGGTATTGTGAAAGACAGAAACAACTTGTACAAGTTATTACAAAACTGATCTCAAAATCGGTGCTCTCAGTAACCAGGAATATTCAGTGCAACTTTCAGAGTATAATTCATCTGATGCAGACATCTATATGTAAACTGGTCACTTCAGGCTCTGTTTATAATCAATGTAGAGACAAAGACAGCCTTTTTCCAAAATATAGATGCCTTGAATTGTTGGGAGATAACATGATCTCTAAAAACCTGTTTCTCTTAACACGCTGTGATGGCCGTAATAACCACAGTTGATAACTCTGGCACATCAAACAAAATTTAACTAAGCAAAACAAAAACTTAAATGTCCCAAATGCTACCATAAGGACAATTAAAAGATCTCCAGGAGGAATGAGCATATAGGGTTGACAAACTGATGATCTCTTCAAGGAGGTCCTCAAAAAGTTATACTTTTAAAGTATAATATGTAATATATGTTACAGGAATCTAAGTAACTAGTTTTACTCTTTTAATTTCCTATATTTTTTAAAATACTCATGGATTCAGAGAAAGAAGAAAAGAGTAATTAATAAAAATGTAATAATTCTTGTACAATGCAAGACAAGGTAAAATGCCAGCAACAAGGTTGTTTTGCTGGCAGCTGTCACTATCCCACCTTATCCTAGCGTTCCAATTTTTCCTATACATCTTCCACATGGTCTTGACTTTGCTGTACTGATCAACTAAATAGAAACTCCACAGCACTTTCATATCCTCTCCAGTCTCTTCTGAAACAGCATCTTATCTCATTATTGGTAATTCTGTCACTGCTTCAAGGATTTATTTTTTGACTGTTTACAATGCTCTAAAACATTTTCATGTGGTATTTCAATGAAGGCAGTTTAATAGCTTCTTTATTATATATTGTTTCCAGTTTGATTTCTAATGTACATCCTTTACAATGCTGGTAGGTTTTGGTTTTGAAAGTGCAAACAGAACTGTTATTTCTTCCCACGGGGCCTTCAATAATATTAGATTATATCATATTGTGGTTGTAAGGAGAAAAAGGTTGACCCATGTGTTTCTGCCAGCATTTCCCCACACTAGTAAACTACCAATATTCCCTGGCAAGGAATTAGAACTTTAACAGAAAATTACTGGTTCTTCAACTCTGGTTGAGTTAATGTATGCACAGAAATATCAACAATCCCAATTGTATTTCTTAGATATGTTCACTAAATTATTGGGTTCAATTTATTTTTCTTGGCTTAAAAAAATATAAAAAGAAAGGAAGAAACAGACATGCCAGATTTCTGTGTTTCTGCTACTGCTGCTTCCAACAGGGATTATGTTCATCTGTCCTGATGTGTGGCTATGAAACACACTGGTGGTGTGTCAAATACGGGCTAGATGGTGAAGAAATCCCTCAGTTCAGCACTGGAATAGGTTACCTAAGGAGATACATGGATTTTTAAATAAAGTTTCGTCAAAAAAAGTTTATGCAAATAATGCCCTGAAGACTGTAGGTATAAGAGAACCCGTCTCAGGACAGAGAGGTGATCTAGATGGGACTCTTGGCATCCTTTCACAATCTATTGATAGTAAAATCACACAGAATCACAGAATCACAGAATATTATGAGTTGGAAGGGACCCACAAGGATCATCTAGTCCAACTCACCCTCTAACACCCGTGCAGAGACTGAAAGCCCATCTCAGAGCGGTAACACAACCTAGTTCCCTCTCAGTCTAGCAGGCCACTCCGAGCCGGAAGGGACCAGGACCATCCAGCCCCACACCCCCGAGCTAGACCATGTCACTAAGCTCCTCATCAAGTCTTTTCTTAAACACCTCCAGGGACGGTGACTCCACCACCTCCCTGGGCAGTCCATTCCAATGTGCAATCACTCTCTCTGTGAAAAACGGCTTCCTAACATTAAGATTAAACCTCCCCTGGCGTAGCTTGAGGCCGTGCCCTCTCGTTCTGGTGTCATCAGCCTGGAAGAAGAGGTCCACACCCATCTGGCCCAGATTATATGTTGGTATATTATAAAATATAATCTATGCTCAAATACCCCCCTATTTCAAAACTACTAGTTGTTCCCTGAAGAAAAGATAGGGGAAAAAAATCTACAGAATGATTTCATTTAGGTTGGAAAAGACCTCTGAAATTATCGAGTGCAGCCTTTCACTGATGATCACCTTGTCAACTAGACCATAGGATTAAGTGCTATGTCCAGTTGTTTCTTGAATGCCTCCAAGGATGGTGACACCACCAAGTCCCTGGACAGTCCATTCCAAGGCCTGACAAGTTTTCCAGTGAAGAAAGTCCTCCTGATGTCCAACCTGAACCTCCTCTGGTACAGTTTGAGGCCATATCCTCTAGTCCTCATTACCTGGGAGAAGTGACCAGCACCTGGCTACAGTCTCTTTTCAGCTAGTTGTAGAGAGAGATAAGGTCACCCATGAGCCTCCTTTTCTCCAGGCTAATCTTAGCTTAGAACAAGGGAGAGGCAAAACTTCCACTAATATCAAAAGGGCAGAGCCTGTCTGACCTTGATGCCTCAGGGCTGTGTGATTCATTAAAATAAAGGCAATGTTTGTGTTCATTACAATTTTGATATTGGAGGAAAGCAACCCCCCTGTGCTTTTACTTCACCAGCAAGGAGGCTCAGTTTCTTTGTGCATATTTTCATGACGTATTTGTTTTAGAATTTGAGAAGTTAAGTTACCTTTCAGTAGGCCAGTTTGTTAACATGTCAGTTGTGCTTGTACAGGTATTTTTAAGGTTGTCTGTAAAATAATTTCGGTTTAAAAGTCCAAAATGCAAACTATTTTGGAAAGCTATTTTTAACCTAAATTACTTTAGGGACCTACTTTATAGCCTAGACCCATAATCATTTGTAGGAGCACAGTTGAGGACAGGCAGCAAGCTGTAATGCAGACAGGAGTGCGTGATCAGAGCTTTGAGGTAGAGAGATAAGGGGCAAAAACCTCTTAGGCAAATTTCACCACTGAAGAGATTGTATCGTGAAGCTCCGTCTCCAGCTTCGGTGCAGACTGGGACCTGCTGCCTTCCCAGTGACAGCGCTCCTTGTGGGCTCCACCCTGTCTAGGAATGTCTCCACACTGGCCTCAGTCTACACATAAGCCAGTCTCGCTTTATTTTTTCTGAGCTGACAATAAACAAGTGCCTTGTGATTCACTCACATGTCTGAATTCACTGCTGGGGCAATGATCTGAATACCAAGACTCTCTTCGAGTTCTGCTGGGTATCAGGGTGTAAAGATCAGGCCCCATCCTTGATCTCCGTAACATACTCCTTGGCATTCATTTATGACAGGATGCATTTTGTTAAACTTATTCACATGTACCAACTGCCTCACCTGTCCATGCATGGCCACATGGCCACAGGCCAGAAAATCTATGAATACTTGTTTAGTATTCCTCTAGAATGGATGTGCGAATGAAGCTGAACAGTGCCCAACAGTAAAATACCCTCACAGCACAAAGCCTGCTGAGACTTCCCCCCCAGATGAATACGCAATTCAGACCAATGTAATTTGTGCTCAGGTAAAGAAAGAGGGATGAACTGGAGGCACTGTACTGCCGAATAGGCCATCAAATTATTTGGGTTAAGTCGGTAAACATAATTTTTATTTGAGTCAGCAGTTTTACATGAAGACAGCCCTAATTGCCAATTTAGCTGATTAAGAGCAATGCTAGGCTCAGAAAGAAATGTGTGTTTTCACATGGCTTATAGTACATATATTACAATGATGAGAAGGAGTGTGTTTTTCAGGAATATTTTTAGGCCTTGGACCATTTTCCCTTTAGAATGGAAAAAGTGAAATGTCACAGCCAATTTCCTGGTCTTTAGGCCATTAAATACTTTTGGACAAAGAGGTTTTGCTTAAAAAAATGTAAGTGTGGCTGGCACAGTGTTTAACAGCAAATTGTTTTCTTAAAATAGGAAACTCATGTACATTAAATTAAAGGTTCCCAGAAGAGACATGTTTTCTGTGAAAAATATACCTTTTTCAAAACCAGACTGGGATTCCTTTCTTTCTTGCCAACATCTGTATTGTCAAATCCAGTATTGGGTCATAAAAAACATATTTTTCAATCAACCTATTTTCTTTTCCACTGCTGAAGTAATCTACTCTGTTTCCCTTGCTTGAGAGAGTTCAATAATTAGCACAGTGTGTTGGAGTGTGTTGGCTCTCAATTACTGTGTCAAAACCAACTTTATGCAAAACAAGAAAATGTAGGTGAATCTCATCTCAGAATTATGAAACCAATGAATACAGGCTCAAGGAACAGAGTACAGCATGCACTGTAAATATGCAGTCCACAGGGTGTCACATCACCCCCTTCTTCTTGGTTATATGTAGGAAAGACATAGGTTAATTCCCAGACTGATATTTTGAAGAAGCATATACATTCTGACTGTCCAAGCTCACTGCAAGTGCAGGCTGATGCTCAGCAGTTGAATATGCAACCCTGTTACGGCATAAAAAGGGAAAGATAAAAAAATAGATCTTGCTTTGCATTAACATTGCCAAAATATTACCAGGAAACTGCAATCAGCTCATGAGGACAATTTGTACCTGCCCGCCCAGCTTTCTCCACCTGGCCCCAGGAGAGATTGCAAGTAGGAGAGATGTAAGAAACTGAAGACCAGAGGGATTGTACCCACTATGGAGGTGCATCACAGCTGACTGAGGGGGGCGGAAATCCCTTGAACCATAGAAGGGCTTAAAAACTCGAAGGCTACAGAAATGGAAATGAAGCATTCACAGCCTGGGGAGAAGAGATTGGAAATATGTATCAGTGTTATTGCTGAATAGTTTGAAGGTATGGGAATAAAACTGCTGACCAGCATGGAGATGGTTCATCTATCTCTAAAAGAATTATGTAATACCCACAGCTATCCCTGACCAAAAAAATGCCCAGACTAGATCTCTGGGGGAATTTGAAACAATTTAAAGGTAGATTTATTCTTATAATGTTGTGGCCATCTACCTACTGGACTCTCAGAAGTCCTACTGACAAGCTTAATATATCTCTATGTAACTTTCAGAATAATTGGTTCCAGTGGAACTCACGTCTGAGCTTTAGTAATCCAAATATGTGTAAGATCTGACATATAATTGTTCAGTATGACATTTATCCATTTGTAAAATAAAGATAGTAACAACTCACAAAAAGTTACATTAAAAATTAGTATGATGGAAGCCACAGAAGGCCCTAAAATAGATGTGCTGAACTACTGGGTTTTGTTTGTACTCTGAAGCCAGACTCAGGGATGCTGAAGTCCCCTGGGTGTGTGATGCTGCCTTGCTGTTACTGGCAGAGCAGAGAAAGAAGAGGAATGGTGCCCTGCAAGGCAAAGGGGAAAAAAACTAAGACCGCAAGGGAAAAGAAGGATGGAAGAAAGAGAGGCAGTGAAAGGGAAAAAGAAGCAGGTTGTATATTAATGCTAATGGACATCATGATAATAAGTATTTAACTAACACACAATTTTGTCAAATGTGGGAAAAAAAGAAGCAAAGAAACAAAGCAGGAATCATGTTTCTAAGAGAAGCCAAAATGAACTGAAGAAAATCAGATTAAAAAAGGGGTAGATGGTACAGAAGACAACACTGCAAAATAGCAGAGGGGGCCCACCATGCCCAGATCTAACCACACCAGCTTTGGCTATGACTCAGGCGGGAACTATGTACATCCTCTTGCAGCACTGTGGATATTAGGGACCCCACTGATGGAGTGCCAGCAGCAGCCACATGTGCTGAACCCACTCTGCTCCCCAGAGCAGGGAGTAAAATAATTTGCTGTTCTTCCCTCCCACTCCAGTGTGTTCATCCTGGCTGCATTTGCCTATGGCATGACTGTGGCAGTTCTCAGAGGTATCTGGACCATGCCCCATTCGGTACTACCTTCATCTGGTCAACATCAGGTATGTTGGGCTGGATGCTGGGTGTCACCTCCCGTGACTGGGTGTCACCTGAGCACAGCTTACCAAGGACACCTCCATCATCTCCTCCAGCACATCTCAGGTGCTCAGATGGGAACTGGGAACTCTGAGTGGTCACTATGGACTCTCCAGGGACATTTAAAAAAAAAGTCTGTCACAGATTCAGGTTCAGTGAGGACATTACCCCTGGAAACCTCATTTGTTCAGAAGTTTTCACTAGCTGCTACAATGCTGGGTGCAGTAGGAAAAATCTACAAGCTTTCCTCCAAGAAATAGTTATAAGAACTGTACTCAAAATCCACATATCAGCTTTTTCCTAGCTGGGGGGATGTGGAAAATGAGCGCTGGTTTGTGTGTATCAATGCTTGTGAGCTGCAGTTTCTGATCTGCAGTGTGAGCCACAGAGTCTCGTTTCCCCCTCTCCCCACGCCAGCCCGGGGCACAGGAAGCCACTCCTGCCACTCCTACCGGGATCCCTAGTCCTGTCCCTCGTGAGTGGGACCCTTTCTTTTCAACATAAACATGCCATTGTGCTGGATGCCAAGGCTCCTTCTGATAAAACAGGCTTCAGATGCCTGTGAGAAATGTGAGGCAGGGCTGCAGCATAAACATAGCAAACCAGTGACCTCATCTGCTTGAGGAGCTCTCTGGGTTCAGCTGTGACTCTTCAATGACATTCATCCTTTGCTGTCTGAATTTGGGACAACGGAAATAAACTATGTGACAAATTATTTTTGACCAAAAGATTGGTTTTTATTAGCTAACTTTGAAACAGTCCTGTGTCTCATCTGGGCACCTGAGTTCCCTTCAGTGTTGCTGTTGAGTGTTATTGCTAAAGTGACCTCCTGCACAGGTTGGACTTCTGTTTTTCAGAGCTATGCAAATTCATTGTTTATTTAATTGAACTTTTCCTACTGCAATAAAATGCTGCATCAATGATGCCTTTACCATAAGACACCTAAAGGCTGCTTTTTAAATAACATTGTTTTAGAACTGCTCTAGTTTGTGTAGAATTCATGGTCGGCAGTCCACACAATATGTGCCCTGGCTAAGTGTAGCTTTAAGTATTTTAACCTACGGTAGGAATAAAATGGGATTGTTGAAGGATGCCATGCCAGTTCATCCTATCTTTCTGTGAGCAGAGACCATGAAAGGATACCCCATGAACCTATCAATGTGATTAGTTGCAAGAGCATTAATATCTTATCTTCTTTCTGCTATTTCTCAGAAATGTTTGTATCCACCAGGACATCTCTCTATAAATATCTTCATTTCCAGCGATAACACAGGAATTCCGAGACTTACATTTTGCAGCTGTACATAGTAAACATTGCTTGGTGTGCTAGTAGTCCAGAATTCCCAAATGCTGACATTCAAAACTGACATTCACCAAAGCTGGTGGCAGCTTCAGTGCCTTCAGGATCCTTTTAGCTGCTGTGCTTAGCCCAGGCCTCAGAAGATGTTGTCAGCTGCTGCTCTTCCTTTTGAAAAGCTAGTTGTCAAACTATTTGAACAAAGAATTGGCACCACCCATATTCTATGCCAGAAGTTTGGTCCACAAATTTCAGATGCTTTGACATCAACATTCAAGCAGCTGTCACATAAATTACCGGTTAGAAAAGGCTGCCTCTGAAAAAAAGCATTTCTTACTTTTCAGAGGACCAGCAGTGCTTCAGAAAATCTGTTCCATTACTGAAACTTCATATTTGTGGCATCAAATACCAAATACTCTGGAATAGATATAACCAAAACTAACTTGAGAGTGGAAATGTAATTCAGGCTTCTAGCTTTAAAAGTAAGTCTTACAAAAGTCTGATCATGGAAGTCAAAGGAAATTTAGGAAAGTACACAGCATCCTCAGAATTGCTTTTTAATTTTAGTCTAAAAAGGCTACGCTCTGATGTGCAGTGTAACTGCCTAAGGACATGCTGCCAAAACTTCTTGTTTTACACTAAATCAAAATTAGACAGTTTGAAGAAAACTATCAGAAGTTTAGAAGTTTAGAAGAAAACTTTCAAACTACCATACTACCTGAATACACTTCGGTTACAATAACCCCATGCAGAACTATAGGCTGGGGTTGGAGTGGCTGCAGGATGATGAGGTGGAAAGTGATCTGGGAGTGTTGGTTGATAGAAAACTTAACATGAGGCAGCAGTGTGCCCAGGGGCTCAGAAAAGCCAATGGTATCCTGGCCTGCATCAGGAATAGTGTTGTCAGTAGGACTAGGGAAGTTATTCTCTCCCTGTACTCGGCACTGTACGCTCCACATCTTGAGTACTGTGTCCAGTTNGGCAACAGGTTAGGTAACAGGTTAGTTTAGGTATCAGGTGATAGGTTGGACTTGATGACCTCTATGGTCTTTTCCAACCTTACTAATTCTGTGATTCTGTGAATTACTATTTGCAAATCATGTTGTTTCTAGAAAATCTGGCAAGAAACTCCAATCATTTTTCAATTAACTTTATTGTAATGTCCACTATGATGCCTCAAGAAATACAAGATTTTTTCTAGTCTAAACAAGCAGTGCACACTGGAGATCAAGAGTGAGACAGAAGAACACACAGATACATGGACCGTGAAGGACAAATTGCAGAAGCCGTAATAGAAGAGCAACACTAACCAGAGGAACCATAAAAGAAAAAGTCATGAGGGGTAAAGAATAGGAAACTTGAATGAGTCACTGAGGACAAAACTATGAGAGGCAGGAAAATGCGAATGAAGAAGAGAAAAGCAGAAAGGGAAAGTGAGAGGAAGGTGATTTAACAAAGACAAGGAAGATAAGAGATTAAAATCTGGTTGGAGTTTCAGAAAATACAGTTTTTGTCTGTGAAGAATTCACCCTGAAATGGTCTTCTACTTATGGACAGTGTTACTTCAGGGATTCAGTTTCAAAAGATAAAAAGAGGAAGTTGCATGGAGAGAGAATTTATCTGGCTCATGATTTCATGTTTGACAGAGTGCCTAGTACTCAAATATGATGAATCTCAGAGTGAAGAATGCAAACTACTGCAGATTTATACAACGTATAAAATACATTTTGTAGTATACAGGAGCCTTGGCAGTTCCTGTCTTCATACATCTACCTAAGCCTTTCTCAGGAATTAACTTTCAGAGTTACAGGGACTTGTAAATTGATGGCAATATCTCATTTCAGATGACCAGCATCATCATCCTAAGAAGGTGTATCCATGTGCTCTCAACTACGTAATAGCTTTCTCTGGCCACTTACTGCAGTCTGATGAATTATGCTGCAATAGGAAGATTTAACCTCAAAGCCAGTTTAATCCTTTGTTTACATAAACTCTTAGAAATCGTGTTCAGTTACTGGAAAGCCAGCAGAGGAAGTCCACATTAAGACAGCCTTTTGCAAATGCTCCCTCTGATTAATTCAGTGCTGGTGAGTAAACAGAAAAAGCAAAAATTCCCAATGAAAAAGAGCTCTTTGACTTTTAAAGCAGAAACAGTGTAGAGCAGAGTGGATATACAGGATAGGAGGAACTTCTGCTTTCAAGATTTTACAAATCAAAAACTTTTCTATATCAGTCCACTTTGGCAGATGGGTGTTTGTGACCGAAGTCTGGATTAGGAACCGCAAAAATGCTGCTTCGCATCTCCTGTGGTAAATGATTTAATCTCTGTGCAATGTTAGACACACAATTATTGGGAGATGCATTCATGTCTGCGTACCACTCAGAAAATTGTTTGCATTGCTCAGACAACACCTGGATGTCTGAACCAAGGGTCGGTGATTTAATACCATTAAAAGGTAGCAGTAAGCAAGCAGCTACAGATACCAGCTTTGTGTTAGGACAGGCTGCCTTTTTGACAACTCATCACTTGAAAAAGAATTATCAGATGGCATCATAAAATGAAACCAATTAACATTAGCTGGGAAATTGGGTCTTGTCCTATGATAGGAGGCTCACCTGAAAATGGGATTTGGAAAAAACCCCCAGCATGTAATTTGTGATCTCTGTGCTAGTTATTTGAATTGTCTTTTCTGATCACTGACAAAATAATACTTTTCTTATATTGCATGAATTCTTTTTCCTTTTTTTTTTTTAGTGTTTTCTGATGGACTAAACTGTACTTCTCCAGGCTGAAAGACTGGAAGGTTGCTATTGAGAGAAATACGTATTTGGGACTTTTGTAGAAGGAAATTGTAAAATCTAAAAGGAGCAGATTTTGACTCAGAAGCTCTCTAAATCTCTGTTCTCATGAAAGGCATGAAAGAACATTTCCTTCAGAAGATGAACTTCAGCAAAATTGTTTAAAAAAGAAAGATTTCTCTCAAAACAATTGGGTCAAGTGTTTTAGACCACAGACGCAATTGTGGGACCCTCGAATTGCAACGGCCATCCATGGTAGGTTTTCTCAAAGGAAATCATCATAGAATAGTTTGGGTTGAAAGGGACCTTTAAAGGTTGTCTAGTCAACCTCCCTCCAATGAGCAGGGACATCTTCAACTAGATCAGGTCCAACCTGACCTTGCTGTTTCCAGGGATGCAGCATCTACCACCTCTCTAGGCAACCTGTTCCAGTGTTTCACTACCCTAATTGTAAAAGTATTCTTCCTTATCTCTAATCAAAATTGATCCTCTTTTAGTGTAAAACCATTATCCCTTTTGCTTTTGCAATAGGCCCTGTTAAATCTACCTCCTCTAACAATTTCTACGTTAATCAAGTTAGTTTAAAGCTTTCCAGTTAAATATCTCAATTGAATTCTTAGGACGACAATTTGAACATTTTTTTTTAATAGAAGCAGCCCACCAGAGTAAAAAAAACCCAAACAAATAAGCAATAATTTGTTATTGCTAAAAGGTTATAAAATTACTCCTCTGGCTTCCTTGCTGGAGGCCTGGGACAGGATGAGGAATGAGTTGGTGTCAATTTCAGACAAGTCTGGATGGTCACATGCCAGACTCCATGATCCTGATTTTCCTACCATAGTGCTTGTATGATTCNTCGGATCTGTACGGGTGTTAGATGGTGAGTTGGACTAGATGATCCTTGTGGGTCCCTTCCAACTCATAATATTCTGTGAATCTGTGAATCTGTGAATTTCAGACAAGTCTAGATGGTCACATGCTGGACTCCATGATCTTGATTTTCCTACCATAGTGCTTGTATGATTCTATGTGAACATCCTCTATCATGTGAAATTTTGAAGTCCAGAAACCTTTTACAGCTTTTTTTTCCAGGCACAGTGAATGAGAATAAAATCCAGTATTTTTCTTCAATCAGATTTTAAAAGGACACCAACCTTCAAACCCCGCACACAGAGCAAAATACCACACAGGATTAAATGTATGGGGGCATCCTTCCCATGATCCTTCCGCAGAAACTGTGTCACCCAGAAGCAAAACAGTGTTGCTGTGACTCCAGCTGAGGGCCAGTGGTCTCAGCTGTGCACATCTGCATCTGAAAGTTCTGCACCTGCTTCTCGTTATCTCACTTCTAAGGGTAATGTGCTGCCAACATACTTCTCGGCAGGAAACATCTCGGTGACAAAGCCTTCCCAAATACCATTGTCTGGCCCTTCACCCTCAGACAAAAGAATTCCCAGGAGGGTCAGTTCATTCGGGATGTCCCTCCAGGGCTTGCTGGGAGCTGATGGTGGCAGTAAACTCACAGTCCCGTCCCAGTGGCACTTCTGTTTCGAGCAACAACCAGACTCGGGGCACAAAAGGATGTGAACAGCCTGCCCCACGTCTGTGAACGAGCCAAAGCAGAACAGGGCAGGGAATCAGCAGGAAGAGGATGGCACAGCAAGTGGCAGGGGCGGTGCTGCAGAGATGCGCGGGGCATCCGTGGGGTCTGCAGTGAGAAAGCAAAGCCTTCCTGCAAATAGCTTCAAACCATGTGTAAGATTAATAATTGGGAGGTCCAGTCCAAGAAAAACAGGCACGTCTGTGAGAAAAGACTATGGAAAGAGAGCAGCGTGAAAGCCAGGGCTCGGTGTCCGCAGCACCCTCAGTCTCAACCGGCTGCTCTCCGAAGACCGCGGCTCCCTGGAGCGGGCTTGGCGCTCTGGCAGAGGTACAGGGCTTCCTGCCCCCTTCCTCCATGAAAATCAGCAGGCGCTGGAAGCTGCCGGAACCCCCCGATCCACGCGGGGCCCGGAGCGGCAGAGGGCGCCCGGGGGAAGCGCCGGGCCCGGCGGGATCGGCTCCTTCGGGACACGGACGGGGGATGGAGCCAGCCGGGACCGTGCCCGCCGCAGGGAGGGCAAAGGAACGCATCCGTGGTGATGTTTCGCCCTGCTCAAACCCGACAGATCAGTACGGCCCGTATGGGATGGGAAAAGCTCTTTTCTCGGGCTAGCTGGGCAATGGCAGAGAGGGATTGGCACGCAGAGATGCGCTGCCCCCGGCAGAGCTACCTCCTTCAGAGGGTCGGAGTTTCAGGCGCTCTCCCCGGGAGGCTGCCGGTCTCAGCTGCCCACATCATGGGGAGACCAGGATACTTGTCCGGACAGGGAAGGTTCCAAGGTGTTTTACTGTCATCCCATGACCACCAACACCCACGGGAAGATAAGGCTGGGCAGCTTGTGAAGGCTCATCACTGGCATAATTGGAGATCTCCAAAAGAGACTTTCAGAAATTATGGACTCATAGAATGGCCTGGATTAGAAGGGGCCTTAAAGATCCTCTATTTCCAACCCCCCTGCCATAGACAGGGACGCATTTCACTAGACAGGCTGCTGAACTGGCCTGGAACACTTTCAAGAATGGGGAATCCTCAGCTTCTCTGGACATCCTGTTCCGGTGCCTCATCACCCTCGCAGTAAAGAATTACTTCTAATATCTAATCTAAACATACTCTCAGTTTGAAGCCATTCCCCCTTGTCCTGTCACTACCTGCCCTTGTAAATAGATTCTCTCTTTCTTGTCGGCTCTTTTCAGGTACTGGAAGACCTCAAAGCCTTCTATTCTACAAACTGAACAATCCGAATTCTCTCAGCCTTTCCTCATAGCAAAGGTTTTGCATTGCTGTACTCAGCTTGATGGCTCTCCTATGGACTCACTACAACAGGCTGATGTCCTTCCTGTGCTGGGGACCCCAGACCTGGGTGCATTTCTCAGAAGACATGTGACCAAGGTGCTGGAAAACTGGTTTTACCCTCTACAGTCCTTCAGCCCTTTTCCTAGAAGTTCCAATACATTAAATAATACCCTTCTTTTTATTTTTTCATTGCTTGTGCTGTTTCATTGAATTTTTGCAGTTTATTGTGCAATGTCTACTAGTTATATTAATTTAATGAAGTTTTTTACCCCATTATGATAATAGTTTAACAAACTTCAGCTGTGTTTTTTTTTCTTTGACTACAATTACATTGATATTCACAAAATGTTCCTTGCCAAAATTTAAAATTTTCAGAAAATGGTATAAGAATGTCCCTGCTTCCTTAACATTTTTTTCTGACATATCAATATATTTTATCCTATTCCACTGACTTTGAAGTTCTAGCACTTCCAGAAAATCAAATTCAGATTTTCATGTGACTCCATTTGTATAGGGCTGAGACCATGCAGCTGTTGAACTGGCATGCTGCACAAGCTGGAGCTCTCTGAGTGTGCTTGCTCTGTTCCCACCCTGCTACTCTGGTGTGGTAAAAGGATGGTGGTGTCACTTGAAAAGCCTACAATCCCGTATTGCCAGGGCTCGTACTGCCATGTGTGTAACCCAGGGCAGAATTAAACTTACAAATAACATTTCCAAGATTCTACTTTATTATACTGCAAATGAGACATAGAGGCATGGGTCTAACACAGTAACAGCCCTGTACTCTAAGGCTGTTTTAGTTCTTCTGAAAACTGCATTTGAGTATGGGAACATGACAGACCATTTCATCTGCTGCAGCCTGAGCTAGGACAGCCACTTGCATGATAAATTTACTGATGTACCTACAAAGGATATGCTTATTTTACAGCAACTCCTCTTTTTAATGACTGAAGTGTAAGACTGTGGCAAAAATAATTATGGTTATTGGGGAAGACTTTTTTCTTTTTCAGTTTTTGTGGCAGAAAGACACTTTGTGTCTTCTGAAGCCCTCAGTTCCCTACTGCCAGAGGTTTTTCTTCTGTAATTTTCGTGGTGCTTGACATTGTTTGGTGAGCTCCCTTCCATGGCACTGTCACATCTCTGACCATTCAGAAGAGCAGACATTACAGGAACCATGTCCTAAGAAACACTCTGTGTGTCACATGCTGAACTCTTATGAATCTTTTAGATCGTTCACATTTTAATCTGGCTGATGAGGTTACTCTGGAGATAGGCCTGGACTGTCAGTGATGAGATGTTTGGAATCAGTTTCAAGGCAAACCATCAAATGACATCTCTTATGCCAGTAAAAGGAAACCAATCTGAGGAGCCTTCTGGTAAAGACTTCCTTCCTTTGGAGAATTTATAGAAGGAAAAAAAAAGAAACCCAGCTTTTTATTTAAAAATAACTTGTGGTTCTCTCACAGACAACTAAAAAGAGCCTTGACCAGGTAAGAGACACCTGTTTTTTAATACCCTCCCTAATTTTAAATCTATCGTTAAGGTATGTGGCTAGCAGAGTATGAAATCCACTTTAAGCTGTACGATAAACATTCAGAAGGATTTATATAATTAGGTATTACAGAATTAAGAGATCATGATGGTGCAGAAATCTTATGGCTACCAAAGACAGCTAATAAGTTGTCCTTTACTCTACTATTTAAACACATGCTACTGAGCTGGTGTTGTTCCACACTGATTTAAAGAAGCCGGGAGAAGGGGCTAGCTGTGTAGCACACTGTACTCACACAGTTTGGGCTGGGATTTTTCAAAAGACTCATGAGTGATTGATCCTCAACTGCTTTTAACCAGAAGCTTTCCTTTTTCTTGGACTGCAAGTCAGTATTGGACACCTAAATAGGTAAGTCCCCTTGCTCTCCAGATTTCAGGTTTTTATCTAAACGAAAAAATCGAAATTCAATTGGTATAGAAAAGAGAAACTCCTTAGCTGGTAACACTGGTAGATAATACTTAAGATAGAAGGGAAAAACTAGCTATGCAAGGCTTATTCTGCCCCTAAAATGTATGGTGCTACACCTAATTTAACTGCCATGACTGAAGTCACTTGAATCAGCATTACCCATAAATCGACTTTCTAATAAAGATCTACAAAGCTGGAAAAAAATTGCAATCTTGTGCAGCAAGAAGGAGTGTTTGTATGCACATAGGTACATGTTGTGTCCATAAACATTTCTTCTGGCTGAAAACATTCATGCTTGGCCTGGGTTCCTAAAGAGATGGAAGTGGAAAGAAAAAACTTAATTATGGGAAAGATTTTAGATCTATGCATAGTCATCTTTCAGTAAATATAACTATATGAAAGATGACAAAACAGGTAATATGAAATACAGAATTAAAACAACAAACAGAACCACGAAAAAAAGTAGAATTTATATGCTTTTATCATAATTTTCAAATATAGATTGGTCACCAAAATGCATATACCCTGTGAGTGGGCAAATAAAGTTCCTACTGAGTAATTTGTAGGACTATGATTGATATTACAAACACATTCAAAATACTTTATTTTCTTGCAACCAGGAAATAAACCTGCACATTCAACATTAGTAATTGAATTGATTTACTTTTAATTGGCATGTATATGCCAATTAATGATAATAACTAGTGTGCTGGGTTTTACTTCAGTATTTGTTTGACTATTCAGCTTTCATAAAGACTTCTGAATGTTTCCTTGTAATACAAACTTTGGAACCCCATCCAATTTCCAATCTTTTGGAAAGATAGCTAGTTCCTCTTTTGGCTTTTAATCTGCAGTACCAGAAGCGGCCAAACTGGAGGCTGTGGTCTGCACATCATACCTCTGTCTCTGCCTCCGGCATCATTTTAATAGGAATATGGAAAGTCTGTTTCCCTCCAAACTAGAGCTGCCTGTTGAATCTAATATAGTGTGCTGCCTTGATTTTCATGTCAATTAAATATTCTTCCCTCTAGAAATGTGTTCCCATTCTCTGCATGTTCTGTGGGATGATTAGGAAGATTTTCACCTTCTCCTCATGGAAGGTATTTATGGAAATGTTTCTCAAAACCAGTTGGAGGTAAACACGTGAGGCAGGAGGAATGTCATTATGTCTTTTCAGGCCTCTGCTTCTGGTCTCTTCTGGCTGGAATTTCTATTCTGTTGTAAACAATGGAAGTATCTCCTTTCCTCCTCCTTTCCGCCTGCCCTCCATCCCAGCCAGGCAGGAAATCAGGTTTGCTCCTCCTCTAGGGACCCTGTATGGCTTTGTGTGGCCTTCATAAGGGATCTTTCTCTGATAACCAGCTGAGTCTTCTGTTGAGGCAAATCCTTTGGTTGCAGCACCTTAGCTGTTGATCAGTGGGGCACGCTCAGTGCCAGCAGCTGGTTGCAGGAAGTACGTTGGCCTGTGATCCTATGTGATAGGTAATATTTGAGTTAGCTGAGAACAAATAAAACTGACGGCTGGAAGTCACAAAAAGAAAGCTTGTTTTTGCTAACTAGCTAACATTTGCAGGGATTTGGCATTGTGACTGCCAGCTGCTACAGCCCGGGATTGAGGTCACCTTCTCTTTGTATGTAAACATTAGTCATTTACAAAAGAATGTAAAAAACAGGTGTTCCGGCTGGTAATCTGTTCTTTTAAAGGGATGCTGTAAGATAGCACCTGACACAGAACAATTCCTTGTATGCCTGTTGTTATTAACATAAACAAACTTACACTGTTACTTAGGTAGTGCCGTTGGTATGCATGGTACAGAAAAGATAAACAAAATGACAGATGCTCAAGCCAGATGAAATTACAATCAAATTAATGACTGACAAAAATAAAGGAAGTGTGGCAGGAAAATGTGAAAGAACGCAGAAATCACTGCAAGCTACATGCCCTAACCTTTTTTTTTTCTTTTTAAAGAAGTAGTTCTGCACTTTATGGCCAGTATGGGAATTGAAGATCGAAGCTGCAAACTATTATCTATATGGATTTTGGAATGCAGGAGTGCTTTTCACACAGGATGAGAGAAGGTATTGAAGACCAAGAAATTTGCATGAAAAAAATATGCAGTGATTTGTGGAAAAAAGGAAATTAAACTGTCTCTGAAGGTGAGTCCTCATCTTAACCTTCCTATCAGCTTTTAAACTGACTCCTGCTATCAGCTGTATAATGTAGTATGAGGTCTGATGCCATGGCCCTGTTTACACACAAATCTCCACGCTTAGGTTGACCTGCCAGGATCAGATTTCATTAAATCATTTCAAACTTAAGGGCAGACAAGTATGTAATTGTATTAGGAAAGCATTTAAATAAAATACATCTAAATGAGAATAAAAGGTATCCATTCTTTTACAGTAAACTTTAATTTTCTCTAAGTGGGGTACACAGAGACATTGACATTTAGCTGCTTTGAGAGAGCAAAGATTTACTAGATGAAAGTCAGGCCTCTCTGCTTTCAATGCACAGACCAAAGTACCCACTGAGAATGAGATTCACCACCCTGTGCTGCCCCACAGCTTGTAGCTCCTGCTCTCACACCCTCATATTTTGGTTGCCCACCTAAGCAGCAGGGCACACAGCAAAGGGAAGGGGGAGGGCAGGGGTCAGCAGGGAGTGTGGCCATTCTGCATGGTGAGGGTGGTGGGCTCCAGCTAAAGAGCTTCATTCAACACGGCATCACTGGAGCTGGAGCTGAGCCTGTTCATTTTGGCTAGGATATGATAGTTGTGCCAAGGAGTGATTACTTCAAGTTACATGTAGTATGATGTGAAATATGGACATTTCACCTATGTTGACTATACCCTAACAGCAGACTCTCTTTTCTCATGTTAACTGCAATGAGATGATGTGATTTATGTCGCCATTGGAAAACACAGTGTAGCTCTAAAGTGAAGATGCTGGACTTTTATTTTCCCAGGTAGAAGTGGGATGCTAAAAATGAGAATGGAGAAACTGTGGCTGCTAATTATGCTAATTATTAGGCTAGGATTTAAGAATGACAGGATCCTGTTCTGCTGAAGAAGGAGCTTGAAAAGTCAAGAAAGACACGTATAAGGAAAGTGTAAGACAGTATTAGTCAGTGTAACACACTCAGTCTAACTGCAGTTTGTGCAAGTATCATCAAATTGTGTTTTAGGGATTAGTGGGGTAGCTTTGAAGATATTACTGAAACGCTCCTCCTCTTCAAGACAAGTTACCCTGCAAATATGCACATCCAGAGAAATACAATCTAAATACAAAGTAATCTCAATTTTCATTCAGGACAGCTACATTTTTTAAATGTAGGAGGTAGACAACTACCCCAAAGTGGCAAAATTTAAAAAAGGTTAAGTTCTTCCAAAACAGTGTGCAACACTCAGCTGGGAGGTCAGCGATCAAGCAGCACCCTACCAAAACCAAAACATTTTTCTGTGCTTATGAGAGCATCATTTTCTTTTTCACAGAATATTCTGAGTTGGAAGGGACCCACAAGGATCATCGAGTCCAACTCTTAACACTGTCTCCCTGGCGGGAATCGAACCCAGGTCTCCCACACGCCAGGTGGGGACACTTACCACTGTACTAAAGTGGATTTTTGTTGTTGTAGCCTTCCATCCAAAATTATTGAAATTTTTTCCATTGTGTATGAAACATTTTTACAGAATATTTCCATCTATTCTTAGCAAGATGTTAATTGTTGTAAATTCTGTCTATTGTTAGAAAGTGTTTTTGAGAAAATATGCTTCTAAGCTTGCGATTTTTGCCTTGATAGCAAGAGAGTTACTGGCAAATATGCAGTCCTATCTTTTATTAATAAAACCAAGTTGCAGGATCTATTAATAGAGTGGTAATAAATAATGATGTTGTTAGAGTGAAAGATTATATGTAATTTTATTTCCAAAGGGTAATGGTATTAGGAAAATTAGCTGCTGTTAACCTGGTTTGTATACCGACTGTCTTGTAGAAAAAAATAATGCATTGCAATAACAACTGTGGAAAGGAAAATGTACTTCTAAGTTTTTCCAGCCAAAAGAAAAATTCAACTATTTCAGCCCTAAAGCACACCACTGACATATGCTTCAAGGGACATATTTTGTACAATGCAGTCCTCTGACTTCACCACAGTGAAGAAAGCCACAGCCAGGAATCTCACAATGGAAAAGAGAACAACACCTAAAGTTCTCACTGCTCATTTTCTAGATTTTCTTTTGTTCTCACAGCAGAACATAGGACATCCTAAACATGCTGACCAAAACTTCAGCAGAGCTATTGGTTACAGAAAAGTGCATCCTAATAATGTATGTCAGCTGGGTGGCAACAGGAACATTCAATGCACCACCACGACATTCACGCTCCTGATTATCACATTCTGAATACCATTGTAAATTAATGCTTTCTTTTTTGCTTTCTTTGTGACCTTCTGTATTGTTCTATCAGATCTGATAATGAAATTAATTCAGTATATTTTATAATTTTTAATTCAGGCGTAGATTAAAATTATGTCTCACCACACTTGGGGCACATTCCACATACTTTTTCATTTGCGTTTCTTTATGGTTTGGCTTAGTTTGGGTTTTGTGTTGATTTAATTCCACGAAACATTTAATGGCCTACAGATTTTTTTTCCTCCCAGTCATGTCAGTTATTAGCAGAAGTGGTTTCTGAGACCTACAAGCCAAGTAATCATTTAGCAGGCAAGTCACTTCTTTAGGACAGCCAGGCCGGGAAGCTGGGCATGGCAACCTCCCATTTTTGAACTGGATGTCTGCAGGATATTGGCAACTGCTAAAAGGAAAAAGCAGCAGTCCCACAACCTTCCCCCATGAAAATTTTCCTCTGGTAATCCCAGTGTCAGAGCTTGTGAAGAAAACACATGCAGCCCTTGGAGCTGCAGAGTCAGTTGTCAGTAGCACTGGTCAGTGCCATGCTGGTCATCTGGGAACGTCTCTTCAGCTGCACACTCTGTGTCGTTTTAAACCTTTCAACTTTGGCTTTCATAGGACTTGGCATTTTTCACTTCTGTGTCCCAAAAGCTGGAAGTGTTTAGTGAGCCAGGCAGAGTGTGCAAAGAGAAAGTCTGGTGATTAAATCAGCTGCCTCCCACCCCAGAGAACTGGGTTGCAGCCCAGCCTTTACCACTAAATTCTTCATTCTTTGTGATGATGGACAGTCATTTATAACAGATAAAACCCGAAGGGTAGTATCTTCATTATGTGCTTAGGCAATTCATGATGTGTAACTCAGATACAAAACCCCAGAGTTTCCAATGCCAGAGTAGAGTCAATAGACAGGAAAATCCATTGACTTTGCTAGAGGAGCATGGAAAAGTTCTTTCTGCTTGGAGCCAGACCACACCTGTAGAGTTGTATTTACATGACAGAAGGAGTAATTTCACATGGATCTCCCCAGCATCAAACTATTCTGAAGGTGCTGACCTTGACATAAGGATTTTTTTGTGTTAATGAGACATTAGATCAAGTAATGAATAAAAATTAGATTTTTAACTTTGTGCCAGATTTCTGTGTTGAGTGACAGATACTCACTGCTGGATACTGATCTGAATTCAATATTGTGAGCTCAGCAGATGCTCTTCTTTAGGCTGTATTATTCCTATACCAAGCATAGCAATATGGTTTTTACAATAATAAGCATTACAGAAACTTGCTGATCTTCCTATAATAAAGGGAAAATAAAGGGAAAGAGCCTTTATTTTACTAATTTGCTTTTAAACACTGGAAAAAAATTGAAGCAGCCTATGTGATCATTTAAACTTTGCTCAGTATTATATGTGATCCAATGAGAATATTAATCCACTTGTATTTAAAATATAATCTCTGGGGGTCAGTTTACTTTGCTGTAAATTTGACAAGGACTCGAGCATATCTGAACTTTAAAGGCTCACAAAACACAATGAAGTCTTCTGCCTAGATAATTTCTGTAGGTAGTTTTGGTGAGATGATGTTCACAAGGGGAAGGCGTAGAACAAAAATAACAAAGTGCAAACATCCAACTTATTTTGTTTATTTTTATTTTGCTGTTTTTAACTTTTGGTCAGAGATTAGACTTGATGGTCTTGGAGGTCTTTTGCAACTTTAATGATTGTATAAAAGATCAGAAATTCCTTCTATATATCTATAGCAATGATCTGTTACACCACTGTAAAATATTTACTTGATTTCTGCAAGTACTTTTGGCTTAAAAGAACAATATGCAACCAAATGGGTTGGCAGTGCTGTCCAGAATAAACTAAAAAGAAAACAAATAAACCCAAAACTATAAAAAAAAAAAGAGAGAGAGAGGGGGAAAAATCCCTGAATTAATATCAATGACTGCTACGCAAGAGGAACTATTATTTTGGTTATGAACATAATATTCCTACAACATTAATATACTAGCAATATGGTTCTGTTTTTCTAATCTGGGCATACTGTGGAATTCTCTAAGGAGTTCTGCTTTTTGGAACTGTTATAGCCTTTGTAGGTTCTGATATTCAGCACTTCCATGAACATCCACTGCATGTGAAAAATGGACTGAAGGTCAAAATAAACTTTTAAATTGTAATTCTGCCTTAATGTCAGAAAGAAAAATGGGGACTGTTATCCAGCCCTGTTTCCTGATTTGTTGGTCAGCCATCATGGTGAAAGGCAGTGGTCAGTCCAATTTTTGTGAAATAGAGATGAGATTCCTTCCTGCATCAGGCAGAGAATATGTGTAACTAAAAACACATCACAGCAAGGATGGATGGGGGATATGAAGCATCTACATGGAGAAGACAGAAAATAATAACCATTTCCTTTAGTACAACTGACAGGAGGCATCAACTGGTAATAGCATGAAAATTCAAAAGATAATACCTCTCCAAGGGTATAAATAAAGATCTTTGCCATATATATTGTGGATACAAATAAACAATTTCAATAAAACAACGTGTTGAATTTAGTAAAAAAAAGCTGTTTACAACAGGAGTAATGGCTCTGGGCAAGAACATCCTGAGCTGTAATTCACTGAAGATTGGAAGACGGTTCTTGAAAAATGTCACTATGTCTGATTTGCCCTCACACTCCTCTGGACAGCTGGTAGTGGGCCCTGTTAGAAAAACAGTAATGATCTAGATGGACTTCAATTTGAATTGTTAAAATCATTCTCATGTTTCAGAGGTGTTACACATATATGTCCGTGTACACGTTTCCAGTATCCAAATCACAATTACCAGTGCTACTCTCATCTTAATGAACTGGAATGGATACTTACTGAAACACATGGGAACTGGCATGTTTCTTTGAGAAGGGTAAAAATAAAACCACAATGTGCTGGGGTGGGGGTTGTTATGTGTTGTTTCTTTCCCTGAGAGTATGCAACACCACTGACAACACATCTTTGGAGGAAAATGAATAATGTGCTTATGTAAAACCAAATTGGACATATTCTGCATGGCAAACATCATGTGCTGGAATAAATATCTCTCTCGTGATGTCAATGAGAGAACAAGCACTACAGTGTTTTTCAAGTAATTGGGAGTCACTGAGTGAATGTGCTGGGGAATCCTGCAGAGAGCCTATATATGGTAATTTATCTAGAACATTCTCTGTTTCTGTTTTGTAAAAGCTTTATGCAGGACCGTGAATACATTTACCATCTTTTAAACTGACACAGGATACATACCAGTCTTCAGGCCTCCTTCCACCAAGCATCCTATCCAAGCAGGAGGCAGCACCAGCAGAAGAGAAGAGGCCTCCTCACCATGGGATGGCACAGCACCATGCTGGCTCTGAGGTCAGGAGGCAAAAAACCATCTCCTCTTGGGGCTGTGGATGCAGTGGATCGTGGTCATTGTGTGTATGAAAACATGCTGGCATGAGAGTTTTCTTTGTAAAATCAAAGAGGACAAATAAGTTTCCTGTACTTTAAGCACGAAGTCAAATGAAATTCTGGAAGATTTTTTTTTTTCCTCCAAGCTTAATCTAAATGACAATTGCAAAAAGAATTAATCTAACTTCTACAACTTTTTGTAGAGAAGTTGCCTTTTGACAACTTATGATGATATAAGTAACAAATTGTCAATGCAGTCACTGAAGTTAATATAATATGGGTAAATACAGTACAATAAGCCTTAAACTATGATCTGAGTAATTTGAAATATATTTTTGTATGTTGGAGTTCACAATTGTCTCTGCTAACATTTCCACAGGTTCTCCCTAGAACCCACCATCTCATCCTCCAGTCTTTGGGTACTCTAGGGCAGCTCTACACTCTCTTCTGCCATCCCATTTTATGTATTTTGGGCACATGATAGGTCTGGACTCAGACTGAATCTGTTTCTTCACATTATTTTTTAAATAAAAATTAATAGCAGCATGAATAATGAGTCAGAATGGATAATAATCTCTCAATATACAGTCATACTACAGAAGGTTTAAACCATTAAAGATTTCCAGGGCTTCTGTAGCTGATTGCAAAGACCTGGATGGAGGAGGAAAAAACAATTGTGTTCTGTCAGGAGAAGCTGTTAAATTCTTGTGAATGAATGTGGTCCTGACTTAATTACCACTTCCAAGAGCCTATTTATAGTTGTCTGGGAAAGCACTTAAGTGAAATAGGCTTAAGTTTGCAAATAGAATAAGTGGGTGAGTATTCACAGTGAAGACAGTGATGAGAGAGAGGTGACAGTGGTGTAACTACCCCCTACCCTCTCAAGCCCTGCTGTGGGATGTTACAAGCAAGAACTAGCTTGACAACTCATCAGATCTCTACAGAGAATTTAAAAAATCTAAAATTTTAAATGTTACGTAATTTATGCACAGCACTTCATGATGAGATTCAGACTTGAAAATTGGCTGGGACAGAATGTACCAGAGGAAGGCACATGAAAAATTTCTTGTGTCTCTATGAGAAAAAAAAAATTAACGACTTTTCATAGCTATAAACATCTGAAATGCTTTAAAAGATAAAATGCTGAATCTGGGCATTTAAAAGGTTGGCAAGATGAAGTGTAGCATGAAGAATGGGATGTATCCTGGGGAACATGGTCAGCGGGATTTCCTGAGTAAGAGCGCTTATGCTGTTTGAAGCAAGTACTACTCACAGCTGATAAATAAGTCAAGTGAAATGTTATATGTATTTGGAATGATAAAGAGAAATTCACATTGCCTTTATCCCAGGCCTTTCAGAGACAAATGAGTAAGTGCCATGAAATAGAGGATTAGAAAGGAGTATGGAAGCTGAACACTAGCAGGCCTGCACACTTAGGGAATTGATCTATATTTAAATCTATTGCTACAGTTATTTAATATCTAACATCTGTACATTTCATGATTTTCTGTTAGTAGCTACTACAGTCTTATTAAGCTGTGAAGCCTAGATAACTACAATATCTTACTGTTTCTATATAATCTGGTTAATTTAGAAGTTGTTGTTCAGTAGTTCCTCCTGTATATGGTGTATTAAATCAAGATCAATGTCATAAATAAAGAATTTTGGCACTCCACAGAATTTCAAATGTGCATTATAAAAGCATATGATATACATATTTCAGTGGTTTATGGACATAATGATAGGAGAAAAAATAGCTGTGTGTACATTTCATTGCGGTGAGTATCTAAGCATTTGAATTACATTCATTCAAAGGCAAACCACAGCCTTAACTCTTGAACTACAAATACTGTAAGAGACTATTTTCTTAATGTGCCCAGATGTACTGTCCTCTTTGTCATCTACCTCATGTGTCATTTATGCATACTATGCACTATGGTAATGTAACTCTTTGTTGTTTCCCTATCAGGAAGTAAAGCACTGAACAATACCTTGATATTATTTATTTCCTCTTCTGGATGTAGACTACTGACTGAAAGACTGTAACTACAGACCTTCCATGGCCCATGTAATTAGAATTACTATGAAGAAAAGAAGCAAGGGGAAAAATACCAGCGATTACAAATGGCTTGTAGGATTACTTCTCCTTTTCTCGAATGATTTGTTGACACAGAATAAATGCCTCCTGATAAAATACCTCTGTTTGTGAAATCCTTCATTATATTTCATGTTAGATTTAGACTTACCCTCTGTGTTTTCTTCCCATTGATTTGGGATTTTCAGTCTATTTTCTATCTGGAAATACCCTGCCTCAAGGAAAGTGTCTTATCAGACCTGCTCCATGTGTAAAGGGAAAACATGCTTCATTCACATGTACACACACAGAGCTGCCTCCTCTGTATCCCATCCTGAAAGCCTTGGGGTATTTTACATTTATGCTTTGTTCTCTGGCATCCTTCATACCTACAGCTGAGCCAGAGAATGATCATCGACAGACACTCTGTTCCTGGAGCCCTGCCCTTTGGCTGCTGACAGCAAGTGAGAGCTGAGGGTTTGTTACTTTTCAGTTCCTCTGAAGTGGATGGATGACTGCTCATCATCTTTCCTACTACGTACATACTGTATCTGCCATCTACTACAACATCCCTGAACCCCTAAGTAATCCATGGGGATTGGTGCTTGTCCTGTTCTCCTACTGTCAAAATCACCAGTCCTACAGAAGGGACAGTGTCCCATCTTGTTCTACATACTTAAACACAAGTATCAGAACTTTGCCCAGAAACCCTCTGGAAGAACTTGAGACACCACACCAGCTTGAGGCTGCAGAAATGGAGCAGTCACAAAGGTTTCCACCATGTTGGAGGATGCCTCAATCTCAGTACAGCCGCCTAAAGAGAGTCTCCCCCTGAGGCAGATTTCTCAGCAGTGAAGCCATTCAATCATCTACTAGATTGACAAATGCAGTGTGCAGATCTATTTGATTTGGAGGGACGGGCTTTATAACCTATCTTGCTGTGTATATGTGTGTATGTATATGTGTGTACATATTTCTATATCTTATCTCTAATTTATCTTTGCATTTATATTTATATTTTTTGCATACACATGAATGTGTGGTGAACAGAAAAGACCCAAATGGAAAGAGTTAATAACAAATTATGCCCCAATTTCTTATGATTTTATTCTATTAGATACAGGAAAAGTAGCCTCAGCCTGTAGGATGAGTGTGATAGGTGGCCGTCAGGAAAGCGATGATAAAAGAGCCTTTGCTCTGCTCCTCCGGAAGACATCTATGATCACAGAGAAATGACAATTTTTAGTTAAATTTCTTAACAGTATAAAGGTCCCCACAGTTTTGAAGAGTTGGGAAATGGAAGATAAATTGTAAATAAGTGCTCACAATTAGACGATGGGGATGGAGTTGTTATTGTACACAATGACATATCAGTTCTGACTGGCTGCCATTTTCCAGTAATTGTGAGAAAGAAGTGGAGTGCCAAAATGAGGTTGAGATTTTTATACAGAATTAAGGGCTTTTCCTGTGGACAGCAGGAAATTAGGAACTTGTTATCTACAACCTACAGTGGGAAATATTATCTACATTTTTCTATGGAAAAGGCTGTAATATCAGTTGCGGACCTGGGTGTAAGAGCATGTATAACAAAGAAGATGTGCAAGCAGAACCTGTGATCATAAACACTGAAGATGGCAAGGGAGGGCACATGAAGAAATTTTACAAGAAGTAATTTTGAGTTAATGGGCATAGGTGTGCATAGAGAGTGAGTTAATATATGAGAAATGCTTGTGGGTGAAAAAAAAAGTGGAAGGAAAGGAAAACAGGTGTGGAATGAAGGTCTGTGAAATACATGAGACTTGAGATGTGTATAATGTATATCTGAAGAAGATATAAGTGAGACAAGGGACTAATGTAAATCTGTTTAGACATAGCTTTATGTGAAACATGATTTATTGCTATTTGTAGAGATTGATTAAAATATGTGCTGCAAGCATTCAATTACCTGTGGCAAACTTTTATCTATTTTAAGTCAAGATATTCTGTGTTATTACCTGCTCTATACTATGCCAGTCTTCTTTGTTTGGCAGAGTGCTTTCTTTCTGCAACCCAAACCAGAAATATGCTGTGTTGCAAAAGATTCTCTACCTCCTTTTTTCCCTTTTATGCTCTGGAAGTATGACAGACATTGAAGAAGAAGGAATAAAAAAGGGAGGGAGCCTCAATGCAGGCTGGGGAGAGTTTCATTGTAGGGTAAGGACAGCACAAAATGCATTGCAAATTAGTACTTTTGCATGAAAACTGCACTGACCTTTTCAGGTTCTTCTTTTCTTGCCTTTTAATGTTACTCAAAAATATTCCCTGGCTCCTGAATGCTTTGTTCATTTCCTCACAAGGAATGGGCAGAAGGATGAGGTAACATCCGAGGAAGGGTGCACTGTTCTGGCCTGGAAAATAATTGAGAGTTCCTGCCTGGCATCTTGGCATGAATGTGCTGCAGACAGAGAGAGTTTCTATTCTTGTGAGGCAAGTGCTAACCCTATCATTTCCTACTGGTTCCTGTAGGCAGCTCTGTGCACAGTTGGCTAGACTCTTGGAATCAGGTTTTTCAACACCTTTATTCATGAGCATTTACGAAGCTTCAGCTCCTAACTGAAGCTAATGATTTCACTAGATACAGACAGCACAAAAGTCAGATCTGAAGCCTAGGATAATTTTAAATCTAAAATATTTTTAGGACAGGTTCTCACGTTTAGCCTACAAACTTTGCCCAGGCAGAATCTTGTTCAAGTTTAGGAAGATGCTATGGATACAATGTATGTGAAAATCTTGGACCTGCCCTTTACATAGTAGCATGTGCATCCTCAACTGCTTCTGTAATGAACCCATGAAATCCAGGACACATTGGACATACAACTCATGTTTTACATGGAACATGTGCATCATAATTCTGTCTGAAAAACCACAGCCCAGCCAAGTCCATTTCTGGCTCTAGCCTGGAACAATTTGCCAAAGTAAAAACAAGAATTTAGTTGAAGGGTTATAAGCCGAATGAAATGTTCCACACTGAGTCCTGCCATTTCCCTCTCCTGCTCACTGCTGTGCTGAGTTCTCTGCCCCCTTTTTGCTGTATCCATGGTCAGCCCCACAGTGTTTCTGCAATCTCCACTATTAAGTTCTTCACTGAAGCTTGATCCTCTTCTGGGACTGCAGGGACTGCCGAGGAAGAACCAGCCCATGTTGGAGGGCAGTGCTGCACATATCCTCAGCAGGGCTAATTAGTCTTGGTGGATTATTATAACAACTTGGCTCTACTGCTTCCAGGTATTATGAACTAGTCCAGTGCCTTGGCATCGTGCTGAGCTGTGCAGCCATTGTGCAAAGGTTATTGCTGCAAAGACATTAAAAGCACTGAAGGGAAAGACAAGCTCTGCTGCACAGTGAACAGTTGTTCGTGGGTTTTTTGAAACAAACAAACAAACAAACAAAAATCCGATTTCCCAAAACATCAATAGTGTAGACATGGGCCATTTGAGAATGCCTAAACAAAACCTTTGAAAATCTGGGAGACATACTCAAAATAATACAAACTGCAACCACCAAAAGAAGAGAGTATGTACTGTGCCTTAACTCTGCCTTCTTTGAAATAGTCCTCAAAGGTATCTGTAGCACATAAGCATCACCTTGCTCCTGGAGATACTGCTGAACTCTCGGGACCACATGAAACAGCCTCACAGTGTTTGCTGAAGCAAACTCTTTGTTGAGATGAGCTGATCCAAACATAAGGTGTTGTGCTTTTGATGCTCAGATCTACAACCTTGCATTTGCTAAATTTAACACCTTTACCACATTCTTAATCTACTAAACCTTTGCCCTCAGAGCTTCCTACACTGCTTTGCTTTCATCACTAAATCTACTTACTACTCTCATATCACGCCACACTGCCGACAGTAGCCCTGGTAAGAAGAGTGTAACCCACTATTATTGAAATAACCTACAATACATCGGCAGATCTCTTCTATTATCTCTGTCGCCTCTCTCATGCACTGCTTCTGGATAACCAATGGTTTGGGGGTGGGGGAGGATGGTGGGAGAGAAAAGTCTAAGTCAGAAGTAAAAGTCCTCTAATTCCCTGCGCTTATAATCACACTGCAGCAATTAACGGTCAGAGAGACGTAACTTAAAACGGTGAATGCAAATGGAACACAATTGGAATTGCAATATAATCCCTGACAGGGCATTCCAATTTCAGAGGGCTGAGTTAAGATTGAGAATATATTGTTAATTCCTTTCCTAGTTTTCAGAACCTTAGTGCGCATTACCTTAACTCTTTATGTCCAGATTTTCAAAGGTTTAACCGAAGGCATCATCCTCCAAGGCCACCCGGTACTACAGGCCAACTTTTAACTCTGTTTTAACTAAGTTTCGTGGAATTTAGTTTTAGATGGTAGCTGGAACTCTGAGTTGCGGTCTCCAAAACCACAGGTCAAATCAGACACAGCTGCTCTTTGCTCTTCAGAATGGGGTTAAGGGACCAGGTTGAAATGTCAAGCATGCCAGATGTGTGCTTTTCTACCCTCCTTTACCCGAGCATGGATACAGCATGATCTCCGTGACTCGTGTGGTTTCCAGCACCTCTCCCCCGGGTCCCCGTGCACGCCCAGATTGCTTAGCACCTACGGGGCTTTTCGAGCGGGCGCTCGGGGATGTACGACCTAGCGGGGCCAGACACGGCTCCCCTTTTCCTTCAGCCCCCCGGCCCCCGAGGGGCCGTGGCTGAGCACAGGCCCCGAGGCGGGGCAGGACGGGCTCCGGCGGGGCCTCAGCCTCCTTCCCCCGGCTCGGGCCCGGGGCGGAAGGCTGCCGCCCGCTCCCAGAGCCGACGTGTCTGGGTCTGGGCCCGGTTTCCGCGGCG
>WEKX01020889.1:154658-209851 GCA_013390025.1 Pitta sordida | reverse complement strand
GGGCCGGCAGCGGGCGGGCAGCGGGGCCGGGAGAGCTCGGAGCTGCCGCTGCCCGCCGGCTGGGAGGAAGCGAGGGACTTCGACGGGCGAGTCTTTTACATCGACCACAACACCCGGCAGACCTCGTGGATCGACCCCCGGGACAGGTACGAGGGAGCTCCCGGGGGAAGGAGGGATCGAGCGGGGTTCACCCCGCCAGGCGCCGGGGCCGGGCCCATCGGCGACATTTTCCTTCCCCCGTCCGCCGGGAGGGTGTGGGCGGCGGGACGGCGGCCCCGGCTGGGAGGGCTCTGTCACACCGGCCCCAGCGTGTAGGGACATGGGGGGCAGAGCCCCTACCCCTGCTGCTGACGGTGTTACATGAGATACAGGAATAAAGAGAGCCGATGCATCCCCCCCAGCGTGCTCCGCGTGGGTGCTCGGACAGAGCCGTGTCTCGGTGCGGGGGCAGATGCGGCGGCTGGAGCGGTGACACCGAAGGTGTTGATACCGCCGCGTACCGGACCGGCCCCGCTGTAACCGAGCGCCTTGGCCATCCTGATTTATTAGCCGGGCTGAACTAATTGGCAGCAGCAGGCCGGAGTCATGCTGGAGTAATTTGGTAGATTACCTCCTCATAAAAGATAACGCTGCGTGGAGGTAAGCAAACCGGGAAATTCCTGCAGTTAATTTGACAAATACGCGGTCTGCTGCAAATTAGCAGCAAAACTCTGCTGCTGCTGCGGTGTTCGGGGCAGCATCTGCACGGCCCGGCGGTGCTGGGGCGACAGAGCGAGGCCTTTTCTTCTCATGTAGGGTGAATAAATAGGGGCCGGTTTTATGGCATTTAGCAGAAGTGCGTTATAAGCAGTATTTAAGCGTCGTGGCTGGGATCTGGTGGAGGCGTGGGCACTCTGTCGCGGCTGCTGCCCGATAAGGACGGCCGCGCTTCAAAGCTTTCGCCTAAAAATTTCCACGCGGAGTTAGTGAACACAAGTGTCAGTATTCTAGGTGTCTGCGAAATAAGAAACATATGTCTCTGTGTATACTTTTCTATATTAAACAATGTTTTTATAGTAAGTGAAAGTTGGACAAGGACAGTTTGAACCTCAGCCAGAGCTACCTTGCCAGAAGTATGCCTGGAATGTTAAGCAGGCCACAGAAACATTTAAGCACAGTCTGGCTTAAAGACTGTAGTAATTTGAGAGATTCCTGTCGTCTTGCACGACGATACATAACTGTTTAAATGGCCTAAATATTTACCTACCGGATCAAGATCTTTTGTCTCGTTATTTGGACGAACGGGTTTTTTTTTTTCTGAGATACTAAGTATTTGTTAGTGTGCTTTAGATAGAACTTTTTTCTGTGTTAAAATGCATATACGCTTTCCTTTTAGTACGGTGTTATTAAGGTAACCAATGTGCATGATATGTCTGTTCCTTCTCTGTCTGTAATCCTTTCCCTTAAATTTCAGAGTATGTGGTTTTGTCCTCTGGAATGTTTTCCATACAGACAATAACAAAAAAGATTTAGCCGTTTACTACGGTGTTTATGTTACAATTCAACTTAAATAGTGTTGCTAAAATTATGACTCCGTGTTATGAAGAAATAATTGAAATGCCACGTATTGCTTGAAATTTCATCTAATTATTTCACACTAAGGTTTAAACTTAGATTTATTTTTTACATTAGGTAAGAACAGGCTGTAGAGCAGAGACTGAGACGTTTACATTGAGGCAGATGGAAAAGGTGTTTTTCTGAGCGTGTTACTAGTAGTTTGTACAGAATTCAAGTAGCAGGAGCTAGTTCTGTGACTGCAGAGTTAATCTCTGGTTGAGAATAGACTGCTGTTGTTATTTTAGTGAGATGTCTGGGTTCTGCATAGTGGAAGGTGACAGTCCTTTTGGGTCCTTGCAGCTATTCACATTCCCGTGGGCAGCTGCAAAGTAGGAAAGGATCAGGTTAATTTTTTTCTGCCAAAGTTTGGGAAAGAAAGGTAAGAGCAGCAGTGAAATAGTCCTAAAGCTGTATTTTTGCACAAAGCGATTTAGGTGGAGGGCAGAATAACCTACTTGTATCATATGTATCTCAGCATGATGAGTTTGATACGGAGTGACGGAGTTCAGCCCCCCATTTCTGTGTTCAAGTGGTTTTATTTCTGTCCAGGAGGAATTGAACAAAGGTGTGAGACCTCAGGCCATGCTGCACTTGTTCAAGGGCTCTGAGAATCAGCACCTTCCAGCTTTCCTATGGGCAGTATTCTCTAAGCATCCCCACAGGCTCCTCTTTCCATGTAGCTGACACTCAGTAGTTTTTCTTTTCAGCATTTCCCCTAAGATTTCTCAGCCTTTTGTATAGTTTGGTTATTGAATTTGATTTGAAGTAATTATTTGATTAAAAATACCACCACAAAACAAAACAAAATTCCCTCCTCCTCCTCCCCCCTTCCCCCCAATGTTTTTCCCATTGAAACCGAGAAGACAAAGAAATGCTAATTGGAGAAGTTGAGGCGAGAAATGTGCTCTATAAAGGATTGTGGAGATTGGGAAAGAGAAGAGGATGGGGGCAAGGGAGGCAAGTCGAAGTAATACAGAGTGAGGAGGGACAAAGGACTCAGAAGTGGATGCCGTACGATTTTCTGTAAGAAAAAAGAGGTAGGAGAGTCGTAAAATTGAGAAGGATCTTATCTTTGGTATCAAGTCAGTGGTTAGGCTTGGGAAGATAATGTGTTGCTCTGTGTGGATTGTGTGCAATGGAGTGGGGACGGTTGTCTACAGAACGTGTATATCTGCGAATAATCTAGTTCAGTGCATGTTTTCATGTGGTAGTAGTCTTTTATCTTAATAGATTGTAAGTTCTTCAAGGCAGCGAGCTGCCTTTTTATCTTGTGTTTGCACAGTACTTGCTACACTGAGATTCTGGTCAATAACTGGGAATTGTGAATGATTTTTTAAAAGACTGACTTGTATTTGTGGTTGATATTGGATGATCCTTGTGGCACCAAGGATCCTATTACTGTTGCTGTTTGTTAGGAGACTCTTTTCAAGTGATTAGAGCTTAGCCAGAACTCTTGGAGTGTGTCAAAGACTTCAGGCTGATGAGTCTTGCTAAATTTGCTATATGTGGAAACTTCAGCTAACATACGGTGTTGTGTTTATGGAAGAAGTCTAGGAGAGATATTTTTTTTCTTCAACTCCTTGTGGTTGTCTTGTTTGTTTGAAGATTTAAATCATGTTGTTTTGGAGTGAGGATTTTAAACTTCCATGGTATAGAGTTGTTTTTGCATGGAGAAATCATCCATTTGGACCAATTTGGGAAGAATTAGAAAAAATCAGTATGGGCTGGTAAAAAGACCCAGGTTTTAGCAGCTGCTTTTGCAGAAACTTCCTTCAAGCTGGACTGCTGATATGGTAGTTGAAATCGGGGAGTTTTTCTGTCCTGTGTCCTCCTTAGCATCTTAATTCTGAGGTCTAAAGGATGAATAATTTGAACGCAGGAAAAGAACCCTGTCCTTGTAGACAAGGTGGGATTGGAACAAGGTGTATGGAATCAAATGGGGTTGGCCTTGAAATTTGACAGAGGAGGATGGGGGGAAATTCTGGAAGGTTTTGAAAGCAAAGCAGTAAGGAGCTGGGGGTAGGGAAAAGGAGGATGGCACCTGAAGCCTGGGAAGAAAAAAGTGGGGAAACTGGACTGAAAACCAGTAGGGCAGGGAAAAACAGGTAAGGACAAACCGGTCTGGTGAAGGTTCAGGGTGTGAGGGTGTCAGCTCCTTTCTTGGCTGTACAGGGAACCCTGAGGGAAAAGAAGGTACGCCGACTTTGGCTGAGGAATCTTCAGAGTGAGACGCTTTCCTTGAATGGCAGCATGTCTTCAGCATGTCTTAAGTGAAGAAAGGAAGATAGTTGGAAGGTGCAATATAAGATGTATGTGTGAGATGTGAGAATGGGGATCAGGAGGTGTAAGATGTGTTGGACAAGGAAATTGTTGAAAAGTCAGAATTGTAGAGACTGGAAGTAAGGAGGAAGGGCCAATGGGCTTGGAACAAGGAGACAGCCTGGGAAAGTCACTAGAGGGAGGTATCTGTTATTAGGGTTGCAGAGTAGAAATGTCAAGTGAGCAATGGGCAGAAAAGTCCAGAAGCGCCAGCTCTGTTTTGTTGAGCTATTTCAGGACTCCCTTTTCTCATAATTTGTTTTAACAAATATCTGTATTATCCAATTTGTGACTTCTCCCATTGGGTAGGACAGACACTCCATTACTACTGTTGTTTCCTCTGTTATGGCAAGTGGCAAAGCAAGGTGTTTGAATGCACATGCTGGTGTGGTGCTGCATAATATAATTGCTCTTTCTCCAGTCTGACTATATAAAGGAATTAGAAATTGCAAGTAAGAAGCTAGAATAAAGAACATATTCATGTCAGATATTTAGATCTAGAAGATTCCAGACCTAAAGTCACTTAACTGCCGCCTGTTTTGTATTAAGAGAGCACTTTTCGTGACAAACTATATTCTCATATATTTTCTTGCCCTATTTGCTATATGGAGAGGAGCAGATCTGAGGGCAGATGGGGGGAGTTGTGAAGTGGTGAGAATTGCTTCTGAATTTTTTTCCCAAATTGGAAAATGGGCCTCTGTCTAGTGAGGCAAGGGATCTTTTGACGTGCCACCACGTGATAGTGTTAGAGAGTCAGTCGCCTCTTTGTCAAGGCAAGGGAGTATCTCCTGGAGTATTGGAATGTATCAGTCCAGTTGGCAGTATTCATCAATTCAAAGACAATCACAAGAAACAGTGATTCTTTTTACAAATAGCGTTTTTCTGGGCCTGCCTTAAACCCCTACACAGAGGGTTGCATTTAGTTACATTCATTATTAGACTAAAAATACTTCTATTCCAAGGCATCAGAAAGGTGAAGGCAACAGTATAAGTACTACTGCCATTTTGTAAAGTTTTCTTCAAGTTTGTGTATGTTTTCAGTCTTTCCTTATGTACTTCCTATTTGGTGTATTTTATCGGCTCTGTCAATCCATAGTTTTGTTTTGAGTTAATGCCGTTTGTGGAATGGGAAGAAAACAAAGCGACTGTTGATCATTACTTTAATCTTCCCTCTGTAAATGTTGTGATGACTGGACAGATTTAAATCACATGCTGTATTTGACCATGATGCAGGTTGTTAATGTAAAACATAAAATGTAACCTACAGGGTACAGAAATGTATTTTTGGAAGTGATGCTTTGAAAATGTTTAAATGGGAGCAGAATTGTTGAAATACTAATTTGGTTGTTATTTTCTAAATTGAGTCTGTAGGCTGTTAGTACCAAGCTCACAAGAGATGAAGAAGCTTGCAAAGAGAAAAAAGAAAGTTGAATGGGTGTAGATCTGGAAAATATGTTCTCCCATGAGAGCAAAGGAGCTGGATTTATGTAGTTGAAGAGGTGTTTAAGAAGTGGTTTGAGTACTGTTCATAAAAAAAAAAAGATGATACCAGAGACTTCAGGACTCTTTTCTCTAGTAGACTTATAGTAGTGTCTGTTAGTCAGAAGTTGAAACCAGAAATATTATATGGCTTTAATAGTAAGGGATATTAATTGTCAGGGTAGTTTTTCCACTCCTTTAGCACTCTAGATGAAATTACATAATTCAGTTTTCCCCCCAGTTTAAGTCAGTTATCATTTGGAGTCCCATTGTTTATGACCATCAATACCATTGCATGATATAACATTTGACCTGTATATAAAATAAATATAGCTAAGTATATCCCATAAGGATTGGCAGACCAGCCATCCTTTCATTAGAAAGTGGAGAGCTGCTTTATTTGGTTGTTTCTTTTGATGCCCCCAGGAAGAAATCCTATTTATCCTCATCACTTGAGGCATCTGGGTCACTGCAGTTGCACCACTTGATTACCTCAAGTTAGCAATAAATACAATGGTCTTGATAGAATTTATATTAAAAGCATTGCATATGAAGTACATCGTACTTGAGATCCAGATGTTTTGAATTTTCTGTGCAAATGTCAAGCCTGGACGCAGCCACAGCATGGATGGGAAAGCTGTGCAGCTGTGTGAGTGCTCTCCTGGCATGTGACTGGGAATACATGCTGCAGCATATGGTGTTGGGAAAGGGCTGCGGTGCCCTGAGCCTCTCTGGGCAATCTGCACATATTTGTACTTCAGTTCTTGTTGAGAATAATTCAGTGATCTTTTTAAAGATATGCTGTAGCAGACATTTGTTTTGAAAGATTCACATGTATATATGCCATGATAAATCTACTTCTCTGCCTTTCATGAGGGAGATACATTCATATTTTTTTTCATCCTATCCGAGAAGTCTTCAGACAGACATTTAACTTTATATTGTGAACGAATCCCATGAAAATGTTTATGATTAAAAATGAGTGAAGACACTAGCATCCTAGAGTCAGTGTTAGTTGGTATTAGGTATGATTTTCAATCCGAGTCTTTGGTTTGATTGGTAGATTCTGACTACTTGTGTTAATCAGGTAATTCATGGTAAGTACAGTCGGCCCTCTTGCACTTCGCGCCCCCCATATTGGAGCTTCACATCTTAGCAACATGATTTTTTAGTGATGAAGGAGGCCCCTTTTTGCAACTGTGCATGTGCGACCTGGCATGTGTGAATACTCAATTAGGCAGTCATGAATATGCAAATCAACCCTCACAGCCGTGGTGGCTTGGCTGCTCCGCTTGCGCCATCTCAGCCGTGGTGGCGGGGTGGTGGCCCCGCTGCAGCAGGTCGCCCTGTCCCGTGCCAGCCACTCCGCTCGCTCTGTCCTGGCCGTGGCGATTCCGCTCGCTCTGTCCTGGCCGTGGCGGCTCCGCTGCTTCCCCATCCCGCCCGCACGGCCACTGCGGCAACCGATACACAGCAACACAGAGCCGAAACAGCACCAGGTGCGGGGCAAATTTGCATATTAATGAGCTGCCATTCAACTCAGAAGTAGGGCTTTGCGGAACCCGATTAAGACTGCAGGTCCGATATAGGAGACGTGACTGTACTTCTAAACTACTGCTTTCCTTCCTCCCCTCTTGATCTCGCCTTTCGGATTAAAGTGTTTTCAAAAAGTAACTTTTAACTTCTTTTCAGATTTATGCTGCTTGGGGAAATGCAATGCCTATATGAAGTGAGCATTTGTGCTTTCTTGTGATTTAGCATTGTTATGAATGAGTGCTACATCTCCAGTCATTGCGTATTATGAACGTTTTTAGTAGTTCTTCAGTGTCTCGGAAAATAGAGGTGGGAGGCATCCACTGTTTGTTCCTAAAGGTGAAAGGTTTTCCTTATTGTACAATAATAGTGATTTATGGTTTATTTAATTGAGTTTTACAAGTTAAAATACATATCCTTTGAAAATTTGACGTAGGACCCATGAAACTGCCAGACCTAATGTGTATGTGCTAAAGCATCAAAATATGTATTGAGCCACAGAAACATCATTAACAAAAAAACCCCCTGTTACAAAGCTTAATGTTTTGCTAAATTTGAAGGGGTTTTCGTTTGTATATGTGTGTGTAGTTTTTATCTCTCAATGGAAGTGTTTTCAGCAGTTAGATGTGGAATGCAGACACCTGCCTTAGTCCTTTCCACCATGCACACAAATACACTAACTCGGCACTTGAGACTTCAATATGTTACGGCAGGGTGATGGCACGTGTTGTGAGGGGTTCTGTGATGTGGTATGGACTGTCACACATGCCTTGGGTCTTGCAAACTGAGAAACCATCATTGGCTGCATCTTGTAAATGCTTGAAACTGTCAGAGAAGGTACTTTGCTATTTATTTTATGTATAAATCAATGTATGTCTGAGTTGGTGCATAGGTATAGTGGTTGTATTTATTGTCATTAAACTGTGCCAAGCATTGTTAAAATTGTGTGTTTGCATTAGTGTATCTTCTAAAAGGTATGGGGAGGGCTAGGGCTGGGATTTAAGTTCTGGTATCTGGAGAAAAATTTCCTACTTAGGCTTTGATTCTAATGATACATTTATTTTGAGAGATAACAGTTTCATGCTTTTAACGAATGTGAATATAGTGACAACACTGTAAACATATGAACAAATTACTTGTAGGCAATAAAAAAGATTAGAAATTTATCTATAGCGAAGTCCTGCTAACAAACTTCTTGGAGGTGCCTGTTAAATGTAATGTTGGTTTGTGTTGTTTGCTGGAAGGTAAAGCTTTGTAAAGTTGTGTGGTAGGCCAAACAGAAGTATTTAGTTGATATTTTGTTGAAACAAAGTAAAATTAATACTTTTTCTGCCTAGAGTTAAAAATAGAACTTCCTGAATATCTTATCTGCTGCAGATGTGACAGTTCACATTCACCAGCAGAGCCAGCCAATATTGCAGCTTTTAAGTAGTCTTCAACTTGTTTCTGGTTGAAAGAAGGAAGCTAAAGAAAACACGCTCTAGGTACTTTTCCTACCTCTCTGCCTGCTGTGGGAGTGCAGCGCGCATGCTCGGCAAGGTTTGGCAATACAAACTCCTGAGCTAAGAGTTACCTGCTGCCAAAACCAGCAGTGTCCTCCCTGCCAGCTACACGGTCTCATCCCTCTTGCATCTGTACCATTGCTTAGCTGACCTTACTTACAGTAAGGCAAATTAAAGAAACACAACCGTGTGCAGTATTTAATATGTCTCTTTTGGGGGGGAAGAGTGGTTTTCAGATGGTTTATTTCCCTAAGCTGACTTAACCTTCAGGGCAGATGGGTATTTAAGTGGTTTATGTCAATTAACTTTGATTTAATAAGGAATTGGATTAGGCAAACGTTATGAGTCAGTTTAAAACCTTCTTTGAGTAAATCCTCTTTTTGAATGGCGGCCTTGACTACTGATTTTTAAAGTACCCCCATAGTAAAACAACACAGCTCTAATCAAGCTTCAAATTGTGTTTAAAAGGAAGGAATCACTTTTCAGACGTAAAATAGATGTTTAAAGTCAACAGAAGAAATATAGGTGTCAGAACCAGTTCTTCAGTTGAGGAGAACACTGAAGTGACTTAATAGGTGAGAGAGCTACAAACAGCACAGCTAGTTTGAGGACTGAACTTGTGGTATTGTTACCTTCTTGGAAACACTTGAAAGATTTGGTGAAGTCAGTGGCGAGTCTTGCCATGGCAGGGAGCAGCGTTGGTGTACGAAGGCTTTAGGTCTAGGACCAGATGAGTGTCTGAGGAGGATATCAACAGTGTGGTACCCTGGAGGTGTGTGAGAGAGGAAAGTGAGTGTAAGATCAGCTAGATATGGGGAGGATCTTGACAGTGGAGCACCTCCAAGGAAGATCTCATTTGTGTGTAGAAATGTAGGGTGTGACTGGGGAAGGATGAAGCATGAAAAGGCATGTCAAGATGATAACAAAAACCTCAGCTATTGGGGTACTTGAAATGTAGTTTTGTCACCAGAGTTTGGAGCTAGAATTCATCTACAATCAAAGACCATTACAGTGCATTTGGGGAGCTTTTTAAGGGAGCTGAATATGTCCAGGTGGAAATTGCCAGGTCATAGAGGAGGAGGTTGTCATACTATTTCAATTAAATGAATGAGATTTTTGCCTCTGCTTATGGAGAGGAGTGGGGACTCTGGTGATGTAGTTTTTTGCTTTGTCACCAATCCCAAGTCTATTTCATGGAGGTAAATCTCTCAGTTCTTAACTAGTCCTTAATAGCAATGGAATGGGGATGCAGGCTTTGTTCTGCCATGCTGATAATTTCTTGATCAGGTCTTGATCATGTCTTGATTCTGTTCCAGATAGGAAAATTAATTTGGACTTAATACAATGAAAGTGTACTAAAAGCTTGGTGACACGTGATCTGTCACTTTTAATGGCCCGTTGAATTGTTTGAGTCAGCCATTTAATACAGCCACCCTCCTGGCAAAGCTTACTCTGTTGCATGATGGAATAAGGTGAAATATTTCTCAGTTTGTTTCTCAGCCTTTTCGTGGGTGTTGGCTGGAGTAGGGAAGGCTCTTGTGTCTGGTGATGAGCTTGGTGGTCTTGCCGTGGTTTGCAGGATGGAGGCAATTCTGTGCTGTACTGTTAGCTCTTTGGCTGAAAGAGCTGATTGCCATCAAGGGCTGAATTAGTACATGTCAAAACCTAAAGCAACTAGGTTTTTTATTTTTGTTTTCAAAGACTTTTTTATTTCAGTATATTTAATTGGCAGTGGGACAAAAATAAAGTACAGTGATATCAACACCCTTGAACCAGAAACAGAGAATCAAAGACTCTTTCATAGCATTCTGAAAGAGTTATTTTCAAGATGAAATATCTATGGAGAATCTTGTTGAAACTATTTTGATTTATATTGTACTTAGGCTGAAGCGCTTTCACACTCAGTGATTAGGATTCTTTATGGCAAAATGCAAAGTTTGGTATCAAAGCTGAAAATGTGCAATATTTCAAAACAGATTTATTTAATGATTGTAGTTTAAAGAGCTGAAATAAGACTTTAAAAAACCTTAACGCACAATGCTTTCTTGGAAAGAGTGGCCTACCCACATTTGGGAAGGCAACTCAAGTACTGCGTAATTATCTAATTCTATGGCATAAACAAATTAGGACACACTTCTCAAAAGTGGATACAGTCCAAAGTTACTTGACTTGAACAGCAACTCCACGAGTGCTTAGAAGAGAATTGCAGAAGAAAAAGTAAACCACCTTTTCCCCCCTTTTTTTTTAAATGTAAGGATCATTAGTAGATGGAGGAAGAAGTGCATGTGTTTGGAAAGTACTGTTTAAACACTTGTGTGTCTTCTGCTTGCCCCAGATGTCTTCTTTTGGGTAAGAATAAGACTCACAGTATTAAAGATGTGATAAGACACATAAGTAAAAATCCCTGAATCCCAGACTTCAGAATAAGTTAACCACAAAACCCAAGAAAGGTTGATTCAATGACTGTCATGGCTGCTGGATCGTAGACCAGTTTTAGTAGTGTCTCTAAAACTGTAGTTGACGATGAACACAATCTGATGATCAACTATTATGAGCTACATAAAGCATAACAGACCTTTTCTTTATATAATTAAAAAGAAATATTGGAAATGGTTGTAAATGGAAATGCAATAGGTATTTTGTCAAAATTCAGTTAACAGTGCATATTTAACTATATGCAGTGCCCTGATAGATGAAGGAAAGTGTACCCTACTTCACGTTGGTTTGAGTTGTCTTCTCTTTGCTTCTCTGACAGCTCATAGTTTATTCAAGGAAAAACCTAGTGGTGCTCTTGTGGTTATGGGTGTACTAAGATTTGTGATAAACAGCCACTGTGTGCTCAAGGCTCTGCATGGGCATTTAAATTCCACTTCTGTGCTTAATGTCGCTGCTTATTTGGGACAATTAAATTATAGAATTATTTGTTTAGAAACGTGTTTGCTAGTACCAGCTTGCAGAAGGATGGTTAAAAATGCTCCTCTTTGAAATGATGGACTGATTTATTGTGGTGGTCAAGAAGAGCTTGAACAGAGAACAAGACACCCTAGGGCTTGTCCTCATCCTTCCTTTCATGCTGTTTTTATGTAATAATTCTTTGCATATTGAGTCTCATGTACTGCTTCAGCTAAACAACTTCTTGACTTCTCATAGCACTGAATTTGAGAAACATTTTCTTTGATCTTAGTGAATGACTGGTTTCAGCTAAGTTCCTTGTAACTGAGCTGCAGTGTGAAGCGTGTTTACTGTTCTTGAAGTATGTTACTTAATGTCTTCTATTCAGGAAGATGATGATATTGTTGAGGGAAAAAATTAAGTGCTGAACCGTGTTTACCCGTCTTAAGCAGAGTTAGAGTGGTAGGTTGATATTTTTTTGGTCTTCTGTATGGGTTGATTTTTTTTGGTTGTTGTTTGTTTTAATAGAGTATAGCTACAATGTTTTTTCCCCCCAAGAAATTGTGAAATAAACCGTTGAAATTTTTGTTTTTAAAAATATCTTTCCCTTTGGCCTATTTTTGTATGAAAATGTCAAGATGTCTATGATGATCAGGCTGACTCTTGAACCGATTGATGATCTTTCTTTTTTTTTTTCTTTCCTTACTCTAAAATTAGCTGATTTGCAAATTCCTGGTTATCTTTTTTCTAGTTTTCTGTATGCACTTCTCTGGAGTTTTGGTGAAGTGTTAAAATTTTTTCCAGTTAAACATTGTAGAAGGCTTTTGGAGAAAAGAGCCCTTTTAGTCCATGAGCAAGTATCCAAACACAAATGTGTAGGAAGCAGTACATGGATCTTCTGTGAAATGTCATTTAATCATGTGGAATTTCAGGCAAATTATCTTGTACAGTATTTGTTCACGGCTATAAACTCAATGCTTCTGTTAGTCAACGTTATTCTGATTTTACATGTGGAAGATTGGGATGTAGAAATGTGGAGGATTTGCAGTGGGGATTTTTTTTTGTTTGCTTTGGTTTTAATTTTTAAATAAAAGTCATAGTAGTGTTTCCTGTCATTGGCTGTCACTGTCACTCAGAACCCCCTTACTCTTGGCACTGAATCTGTTCATAGGTATTCAAGGGCATTTTAGGGCATTATCAGCTACCTTAGTTTTTAACAAATTTTCAGAAACAGCTTGTGGGAGTTTTGGCACAGGTTTTGATAACTCTACTTCTTCTCTAGGAGTCTGTCATGTGCTTAGGAAAAAAAGGTCTTAAGTTTTCCCAGAAAAGCATCTAAAAATACCCTTGAATGTTTCATTGAGCTTAGAAGTAGACCTGTTTTCAAACTAAACCAGGTTATAGGGTGTCTTTCTATAACTTAATAAAAGGCAAAACAGCAAGTGATTCATGTGAACAAAGATATATATATGAATATTTTTTTAAAACCAATATTCATAAAATCTGTTACAATATTCTGGAATTAGGCTTAAATAAAGCTCCAGTGATTGTAGAAAGCAGTCCATTTGTGCAAACTTCTCCCCTTGAAATACCAAGTGACTTGGCTGTGGAGTGAACTCTTGTTACCAGAGTATTCTGTAGTATCGTGTTAAGGAAATTACTGCTGGGAGTAACCTTGCTGATCTGTCCGTGCCTGTTCAGGGCTTCTGTTTGGTTATGGTGATGATGTAGTTGATCTTGTTCTCTGGACATCTGCCTGCTCGACTTGAGATGTGGCCTCTCTTTGCCTCATAATATCTGCCAAACAGCCCTAAGGCAATAATACGCCTTTGTTACTATTGACGGGACTTGATTTGGATCCTTGAGTTAGGCTTTCTCTCTTTCTCTTTTTTCTGACTTGTACATTTTTAGCCGTTACCTATTTCTTTTGGAAATAGTATCTGAAGGGGAATATTGATAATGTTTTTTCTTCTAACACCTTACATGTAAGGCGTTCAGAATTTTTAGAAGTTTTGTTGTTTTAAAACGCAGCTGCATAATTTTATCATTAAAACATATTGTAATAAATTTCTGGAATATCTCCTTTGGGGTAATTATATTTGGTATGTGAGCATCTGGAGTTTTTGAAGTTTTGAGCATGTGATTGTTTGCCCACATGCTGGGCAAAGATATTTGTTTTATTCTTTCTGAGGTAAATTGATAAAAAAAATCATATTCATTTCTTATCTTAATCACAATTGTAAGTTCCTTTTCTTTACATTTAGAATCTATCAAATATTTATAAAAAGCTTTTCTGTCCTCTTTAAAAAATAAACTGCCCTGTGTCCAAAACTCTGGTTCTGCTAGCAACACCCCAAAACTACGGATAGTTGTCCTGACTATGGAAATACTCTACCCACCCTCCAGTCCATGAATAGTGTTCTTTAAAATGCAAGTCTTTTGAAATAATGTGTTCATTTTTCTGTCTTTAGCCTTTTTATGTATGTGCTCGGAAGCTTATTTTTCTAAGTTTTCTTGTAATGAAAAAAACATTTTCTGAGATGCTATACAGACTGATAGGCTCTTAATGTAATGTTACTACCTGATGTTCAGAGTGAATTAGTTCTCCTTTACTGTGATTTCTTTCTCAAATTAGTAATACAATTTTTTTTCTCCCTATTAGTGAAGATGGTCAGTTGCCCAGACTTTCACAAGAATGATTTTAAAATAGTTGTGAGAGCACTTTGGTTAGAGAATTTTTGAACTTTTAAGATACTACACCTGGTAGTTTTTAAAATACATGAATTTTGTTGAGATTTTGGGGGTTTAAGTGTTCGGAGTTTTGTTGTTTTTAGGAGTAGGAAATCTATGCTATTAACAGTGTGCTAGTACAGGAGATTTTCCTTGAGTTTTGCTCATTTTATATACCCTGTGTATGCTAGGCAGGCACACTTTTAAAATGTTGGGAGGTTTTTTTCATGGCAAAAATAGCTTGCAGCTTATTGAAAAACAAGGGAGACCTGTGCCTCAAAATCCAAATGAAACTGCTGCTTGGATGAGGCTCTAAAGAGGGCATTTATATGTTGTGGAATGAATGGCATGTCTGCGCTAACTCCCGCAGGCCGGATATTTCCAAGGTATCAGACAGAGCCGTATATACTGCACTCTTCCCCCTTTGGATCCAAAGCTTTCTCCCTTGGCAAGGTCTGAAGGACCCCTTGCCCTGGTGGGGAGGATGAGATGGGAAGTGGGGGCTGGTGTGGGGAAGGAAAAATGAGCAAGGTGGCTGTATGTGTGCATTTGACTCTTTTTTAGGTTATTTTTCTTTTTAATTTTCCACCCAGACTGCCCTCCTTGTACTTCGTGAGCTTGCGTTGTTTTTCTAATCATTGTTCTTTGAACAGTGTAGTTAGGAATTTCCTGTTCACGTTTTACTACAATGGCTTGTTTAAAATGATAGACCACAGTCTTTCCTGACCTAAAACTAGATTAGCCTTGAATGTCGAAAAGAAGTCGGACAAATAAAGAGGATAGGCTGTATTTGCTTATGTCATGGAGAGAGGCCATTTAACCACAGGCTCAGTTGTATCAAATACCACAAGTCATGTTTCCTAAATATTTATTAAGGCAAATAAACATAGTTATTGTATGAACTGGCACATGTCCAGATTTCTGTCTCTGATTCTTGTGGGTGGGTCGCTTTTAATCAGGAGAAATGTATTCAGTCAAGACTCCCAATATCTACTGGATTACTGAGTCCAGCCTTACCTCAGTTCTCCTCTCTCCCTTGCTCTTTTACATTTTTAAAATGCATCAAAATAAGCCTCAGCAAAGTTGGAGGTGCAAAATCTTAAGCAAGAAATTATCAGGAAATACATTGGAAATGAATCTGCCTTTTCTTGATACGTCCAGTGCCTGTGGTAAGGAAAGTTTAGTATAGTCTTTGTATATGTTGCCATGTTTGCTTTCAAATTTTGGGGGAAAAAAATCCCCCAAGCCCAGCAGTGTTCTTATTATACAATTTATATTTATTTTGGGCAGATGCTTTGTATAGCACTGCTTATCTATGTTAATAGTGCACACCTATATTGATGCAACTGTACAGGTAATAAGACTATTGATTTTTATTTGGAAAGAGTTAAAATTTCAGTGTTAAAAGCCATATAATACCTCCACTTTGGGTTTTTATTTTAAAGAAAAAGTACTGTATCATAAATCATATTATGGTGTAGCACAAGTTTATTCCGTTTTGGGCGTGTGGTGTATTGACCTGCTTGAGTTGACTACTGCAGTCATTATTGACAAGTGTCAAACTCATCAATATACATTTTATACAATGCTCTTGGGTATTTTTAGTGCAAGAATGTCTGTGAACATGTGGATGTGAAATTCTGGCAAACCTGCTAAATTAATTTTCAAGCTGTGAGATGTCAGATTTGTGAGGTTGTGGAGTCTCTAGCTGATATGACACACAGGCATGTCATTACAAGGGTGTTGCCAGTTAAAATACTCAGCTGTTATGGTATTTCCAGCTTAGCATCTAACTTAGTTCCACCCAGCAAATAGTCACATAAATAGGACTAGCTGTGGATTTAAAAAGGAAATATTTAATGTATTTTTAAAGAAAATAACATTTGGAAGGGAAAATATTTGGGTAGCTTGTCTAGGGTAGGGCAGAGAGATGCCTTGCAGGGTCCAGAGGTTGATGTGCTGAAGAAGCTCTCTCTCAATAGATGTTATGTGGAAAATGTTACCATTTATAGAAATCAGGTATTTCTGTGAGTACCGGAACTGATGAAGCCTCATTACCTGTGGGTTTGGGAAGGTGAAAATTCTGCTGGTTGCTTTTTGCCTTGCTTTTGGGAATATTTTTATTCGCTTGCTCTTGAGCAGGTTTTATCATACGTGATTAAGTGTGAACACGGGTTTCTCACTTTATACCAGGCCTCCTGCTTTCATAAACTTTCATTGATAATTGAATTACCTGGGGTGTTTCCTTAAAATCTGAAACTCGAACAAAACCCAGTAAGACTTAGGTATATTAATACTGATATTAAAAATCACATATCCATATTTTTATAGGAAATGGGTTTATGAGCCCTTGTATGTATGTTTTGGGGTTTTTTTAATGCCCCTCTTGTTTGCTAGCTTCTAGTAGCCGGTTTTATTTTGAATAACTAGCCAGTTCCTAAGAACTAAGTGATGCTTTTACCTAGCAAGTGGTAGAAATACTTTTTGAGATTAGTGTGTCAGAAGTTGTGGTACAGGCTTGGACTACAATTGTTCTGCAGTGTGTGTGCAATGGATACATTATTCACCCACAAATTAAAGCATTAGATGAGTTGAAGTTTCCAGTGTAGCTGTTAGGCTGAGTTGCCTGTGCTTTTAGGTTTGGTTTCCTTTAAGCATGAATAAAAAATATAATCTTGAGTAGAGATCCAGAGTCCTGCAGAGGGTTTATCAGTGAGATACATGCTGTTAATACACCTCCTGGAGCTGTTGGCAATCTGTTTTTGTTCGTAAGTCTCAGAGGTGTGTTGTGTGAAGTACTGAAAAGGGCAGTGGGTGCCATTGGTTTCACTGCAAAACCAAAAATTTTTCACTTTGATTTTGACCTTTGCTAAGCACAGATTTTTCTACCTGGAAAAGCTCAGTAAGTTTGGGTGTGAACAAACAGGGCCATCAATCTTCTGTATGAGTGCTTTGCGTGTAGCAATATGGGTGAGTAGTTTATTCCAGTAGGTGAAGTAAGTGAGGTGAATAAGGTGAGTAAGCAATTTCATTATGAGACACTCTCAGTTGTGTCTAAACGCGATGTTGCAAATTCGGCTCATGCTTTGAGCTGGTCATGAGCCAGGTGGCTGCGGTTAATTCGTCACCGAACCTGAGCTAACAAGCCGTGTGTAGGATAGGTTATATTAGATGGAGCTCCATGCCACACTGAAGTAGCTGGAAGCTGCAGGGCAAAGCTCCTTTGAGTCTGCTGGAAACATCCTGTGTGGAAAAATCTAGAAGTGTTGTAAATAATGTGAATTTACAGTAACTTTACTGTAACATTACTTTCTTTACCGAGGTCAGTTAAAGTTCTTTTTGTGTAAGTTGTAGGTGCTGATTATTTCTTTTAGGATTGTATTTATAAATTATGCATAAAATCTCTATTGTCATAGGATGTATTAATGTTTTTACCTGTTGATTTGCAATAGTACAGTGTTTTGTGTGTGATAAAGTTATCTTAGTCAAAGAGCTTCGCAATAAAGCCATGGCTTAAGGAAGATTTCTATATAATCCAATCACAATACCTGCTAGGAAGGCTAAGTTCCCACTCCTGGGTGCTGAAAGGAGCTGGAGGAGCATAGTCGGTGACACTGGCATGGTGATGCTGCTGGATCTGGCCATCTTTGTATGGGAACAGGGTGCCCTCAGGTCTGGAGAGGTTTGGACACTCCCAGTGTGGTGAGATGCCATTTGTGTGCTTCTAGGAAGTCAAAATGGAGACAGTCCTAAGAAAGCATTTTTCTTGTTGTTCTGATAGCTGTATGTTGTGAACAGTTAAAATTTACACTTATAACAGCTTGTAATTGGCAGTAATTTAAAGGGAAAAGAGTAATCTGTGCCATTAATATGTTTGTGCATGGGAAAGCACATGCCTGATCTGGACGGTGTGTTTGAGAATGCTTTTGTAGTTCTCTTGTTTTGAAAATTGAAGATCAAAGCAGTGTAGGTTCAAAACAATGGAACAATGCGCTGGGCTTAATTGTACAAAATATGTGAGGATGAGCTTTTCACTGAGGGCAAGGTGAGTTCATTTTCGTGGCTACATTTGAAGGAAGCAAGAAATAAAAATAGAACTAGTGTTGGATCTCTGAAGACAGTGATTTCTTTTTTCTTTTCAATGTTGAAGTTTGATGGGTGTTAAAAGTTGCCAGAAGAACTTGTTCATGCTTACAATATCTTTTAGTACCTGTTAAATTAAACCATGCATTAGACAACCTCCTATTAAAAATAGCATTTGGGTAAGTCATTTTACTTTTTAAAATCAATTAGAGTCCATACACATTTTTTGTTTCATTTTATACTGTTATTAGATTGCTTAATTTGTTACATGATGATACTGTAGTGGCTCAGTTGTCAATAAATTGTATGTTGTCATTTTAAGTATTCTGGATTTATATTATGGCAACAGCAGTATCATCCCATCCTCTGCTTCTGTCAGCACTCATTTTCTACAAAGAAAATCATCCCTTTATGTGTATGTTGGGATTTTGAGAAATACAGATTATTCAATCAGTAGAAATGTTCATGCATCCCTGGATGTCTGCCCTTGGCATTGCTGTAGTGCTTCTTCAGATTGTGGTGTGGTCTAGAGATGTCTTGGGTAGTTGATATGGTGCCTTGCATGTGTCTCTGTTAAGAGAGTTTTGGGTTTGGGGGGTGGGTTGGGATCTTCTTCTCCAAATCAGCATGCCACTTGAGACTTGACTGGTGTCTTAAATTAATATATTTATTACTGTTTTTTGTTGAGAGGAGTTGGGAAAATTAACTGTTTTCTTAAAACTGACTTCTGCAGGAATTAGAAGCATTAAGTCATTGTGAGTAAGATGCATTGCTCAGCGTAGGGCCAGAGGGAGGGAGGGGGTCCAGACCAGTCATAGCTGTAAAATTTAGGCTTCCATTAAAATGTAGCTCAGCAACAGGGTTTAATTGGGTGTGCAGTAAGGTTTCTTGGCTCAGAAGGCTGCTCTCAAAAGTGATTAAAGATGATCAGATAAACTAAAAAGTAGTGCTGCTGAATGGTGGTTAAAAACACCTTGTTAATTGGGCAGGGGAAGAATAGATTTAATGCAATATGATTATTTATTTAACTGGTGGTATCTTCATTGTATTCTAATTAGAAACTGAGGGGAGAATTGTCAAGGAATTTCTTCTCGATTTCGTGAGGGCATTAAAAATTTAGGATCAGGCTTCCAACTATGATGAAGAGTAGGGAAGGAATGAACTGATGACTTTTGCTTTTCTTACTGCTTCCATCTTCAGTAATTCCTTGTTGTTGTGTTGTGGCAGTATGAAATCAGAAAACCAAATCCTGTGATTAAGAATCCTGTGGATTTCATGCTGGGAAGAGCAGAGAGTGGGTATGTATGTAAGCATCTGGGTTCGCTTATGGAGAAGTAAGACCTGCAGAAGGAGGCTAGGTGAAGGGTGACGGCAGAAGACTGGCTTTCCTTGCAGCCTGGTGTAGGAAATGGTGAGAAAATCTCTTTAAGTTAGTTATTCAGTTGTGGCATTAAGTACAGAATGGGGGAGGTATTCGTTTTCCACAGCTGTCTTGAGAGGCTTTCTTCTTGCTCAATAGATAATAGTGAAAGGTTTTTAGAAAATTATAAAACATGAAAATGTGTGGAGCAGAGTATGTAAGAGTCATTCCCACATTTTTCTGGGATTTTCCTGTCATGCTTGTACGCTGTCCTGCCTTCCTATGTGCCATAGTTTTCCTTTCAGTTCCCTTGGATTTCTCAATAGCCTTTGAGAAACTGGTGGTAAGTTTTTAAGTTCTTGTCTCTTGAACAGACTTTAGTCACAAAGTTTTCCGCACATATTAAGCATCTGCTGTCTGGAATCACAGTCATGATTCAGTTTGCTTCATGTCCTCCTTTTACTGGATCTCCTGAAGCATTGCTCATCAACCCCCCAGTCCCGCTACCAGAAACCCAGCCACAGAAAAAACCCAATACAGCTAGTAACACAAAAGGCTGTGAAATGCAGGGAGCAGTTACTCTGCCAAGATTTTGCATAATTTCTCTGGGTAGGTAATTTTCTGTACTTTAAGTAAAGGTAACGTCCCTTCTGCTAGTACTGGGGTCTGGGTAGAACTTGTGTTTCTAATACATCAGACATAAACCCAACTTCTCTTCTGAATTCTTCTGTCCAACCTGCTTGTTACTCAGTACCAGACAGGTCTCATGAAAACGCAAATGTTTTTCTCTTCCTATGTTAATTTTTCCTGCAGGTCATTTAATCTACATTTCTGGTTTGTTTGGGTTTTTTTTGGATGTGAATCCTCTTTGTGTTAAAGATAGACTTGGTCTTATACGAGAAAAGAGAAGCTGGGGGGAGATTTTAATTGCAATTAGTACTATGGAATGTAGTTTTTAGCGAGCATATCGTTGGGGATGTGGCTCAAAGCACTGTCTTTCCCTTCACATTCTTTTCTTTTAATGGTTGTTTGGTCGATCAATCATTACATCTGTTTTAGTAGTTAATTTCCTTCATGAATATTTAATAATTTCCTGCACAGCTCCTGACCATAACACAGTGTGTTGGTTGGGATTTTCTTTTTTCCCCGGAATTTTAATAGGAAAATGGATTAATTAATTGGTTTGTAAACTTATGTTTGCAAACAAACTTTGCCGTTTCCTATGTTGCCATGTTTTAAGCTTTCATGAGCACTGAAGGAAGTGTTCGTATTGGGGATTATTGTTTCTGGGGGCAACAGTACTACTGCCTAGCAGTGAATATACAAAGGTGCTTTTGAGGTTTTAGTTCTTCATTTGCCATATACATACTTGTGTTTCTCAGAAACTTTTAAAATGGGCTTTGTTCTTCTCCCAAACGTTAGAAGATGCTTTAAGATATAGATCGTGGTGCCTCTATGTCTCTTCCTAACTGAGATGCTTTTGTGATGCCTCTGTATGATTTTTCCTGTTTATTAATATTGCATAGGCAGACTTAGACCAACTGTTGTAAAATGTCAGAATTCAGATCTGCATTGTCATTATTGAGTAACTGTCTTTATGTGGGTGTTCTGATTTTAATAGGGGGGGCTTTTTTCCTTTTACCCCCCCAGTGCTGGAGTTAGGCTTAGCACACACATAGTGTACTGCAAGTTGGGTTAATAGCTTGTTAGGAATAGTAGGATGTCTTGCTCAGCTCCTGTCTCTTTTAAATTGCCCTTTTTTTAGTTTGTGTGATAGCAAAATAAACCGATTTCATTATATAACCATGGAAAACTCCTCAAATTACTACTTTCTCCTTTCCCCATTATTTTTTTGCAGTTCTGGTGAGTTTAACATACCTACTGCTTGTTTGCTGTATAATCAGAGGAGCGTCAGAAGTAGCTGTGCTATGAAATGGGATTGTGCAGTTCAGGGCAGCGGAAGGGACACATAGGAAGGCAGCAGGGATCTCTCCACATGATGGCCCCAAGGTCATACAAAACTACAGGTGGGATTTATGGTATAGTGGGAGTGGAGAGTACAGGAGAGAAGAGAGCCATGTTCAGAGTCTCAGAGCTGAGGGATGTAGAGGTTAGTCTTTTCTTTCCACATCCAACCGGTTATGCCGTGGCCTGTCCACGCTGCTGCTGGCCAATCCTTTTGCTCCAGCTCTGCACTTAGTCTGTCTCCCCGTGCTTCTCCTCCTTCTCTGTCTGTCTCCCTGGATCATTTACTGCTTTCTGACGGCTACCTGCTCTTCTTCCAGCACCTGGTTGCATGCTGTTCATCCTTCTGTATCACCAAGTGCCTGCTTCCTTCTTTTCCTCTGTGATGTTCAGGTGCTAACTGGGATTGCATTCAGACTGGAAGGAGAAACTGACTTCCTAATCTCTTTTCCTGGAAGGAGCAGTGTTGTACTGGAATTGTTTCTCTGGAGATGCTCCTTGCAGCTGGAGCAATCTGCTCAGATGTCCTGGAATATCAGGGTTGTGTGTCTGTGTAGCCCGGAGAGGTCCTGAGAAGCCGGCACACATTCACTGGAGATTAAATCTGGAAAGACCAGGGCTCCTGACTTCTGAGTTAGGTTGAGCATGTGCAACACTATCCCCTCCTACACTCCCGTGCACCTTCACCAAACTTGAATGTTTTTTCTTGGAGATAGTGTATACCTAAAAAATTCAGGTTTCAGGCAGGGTTAGCAATGCTGAGATTATCCAGGAGACTATTGTTAGAATTGAAGCAGGGGGTGGGGAAGGGATGGGACAGGACAGCATTTTTCCTGTGCTTCATTGTTTCAAATGGCAGAGCTCTTGTAATTGAAGTTCTCACGAGATTGAAAAAAGGCACACCCTCAGGAGGGAGGACTTCAGCCAGGGCGTCTTCCCTCTTGCAGAATTAAAAGCAATCAAAAAAAATTGTCTAATAAGGGAATACTATGGCTAACGAGGAATATGTACCAGACTTTCTACGAATGGGCAGCACTGCATTATGGTGCTGTGTGGATGATCCAACATCGTACTACATCAAGCTTTAGATACCTGTTACTTTTTGTTTGTTGATATGCTGTGCTTCCAGATAAAGAGTTCAGATGCTTCTTCTGCAATGTACATGTTTTCAATAGAAACGAACATATGCTCCAGGTCACCCCTGAGGTGTTGGGCTACGTGCAAGAATTGCCAGCTGATGTTTTGTGTCTTGTATTATGCAGTAGGTCAATTAGATGGTGACAATGACCTTCTCACCTTAAAATATGGACCTGGACGTGACCTGAAGCTGTCTTTCAGTGGCTTTCAAGCTGTCCTTCCTAGTGCTGGAGCTGCTTTTGGATATGGGGAATTGAGTACTGCGCACTGGAAATATCTGCATTTACTAACTGCAAAGGAATGCATAAATATAGAAAAACATGCTAGTACAGCTTATTCCCAAAATATGTTACTATGTGGTGCAAGGGCCCTTTGGGTGAGCAATAGGCAAAGGGAAACTTCAGAAGAGACACCTACAACTTCTTGAGGGACGTGTCATTTACAAATGATAGTAATCATGCACTCCACAGAAGTCAGCTTCCTGAGCTGCTGTAAATGTGTGTTTTTAACACTCCTCCTTTTCCAACACAAATGTAGGAAGCTGGCAAAGTAGCTAATTTCAGTGCTCAAGAAAAGTTTAAAGCGAAATAATCTAAGGAAACGGAAGCCTCTATTTTTAACCTTCTCTGTCATGGGAGATGGGAAAGAATAAGGGGAGGCCATCTACTGTTGAAGTTGCTTTGGTATGTTACTATGAATTTAATCTGATTCCCACTGCTGTGGTACTTGATGTTCAGCTGTGTTCAAATTAATAGCACTGTAGGTTTGATGGGACACTGTGTCTTCTAGAATTATGCTTAATCTCCTATCAACTGGTTTTTACTTTCTGATTTTTTGCCATATGTAAAATTTTATAATGTAAAATAACCCCCAACACTGCTTATGCTGTCTTACTCATTGTTTTACTACAACAAAAATTAATTTTATGATCTAAGTATTTTTTATATTGGGTTTGAGCAGGTTCTCTTAAGACTTTTTTCCCCCACACTGCATTGTTATAATTAGTTAAAATTACATTATCTGGATGTATTTCTATCATTTTTTCACAACGTATTTTTTATTCTTAAAATATAAGCAAGATCATGACAGTGATGTTATGAGTAATTACTCATATTACTTACTTGGAAGTACTTCATTGGTCTAGCTGGAAGCTTAAATATGATCTAGTGCACAACCACTGGCAACCATGGAAGTAACAGCATCAAGCTGCATAACTGCAACCTCTTAAAAATTTCAGATGAGCATAAATCTGTGAAACTATCTTTCTAATATGTATTAGATGGCAGTGTAGACTTTTCTGGTTGTGAAGCCTTTGTTTACTCTTTTACCACACAATTTGATTTGAATAGGATGTATGTGAAGTTGTGGTATGCATATTCTTTTGGCACTTATCTGCACATCACTTTGTTCCAAGGCTTGAGTAAGAATGGTCTCTTGAATATGTATTTTCCAACCATTGTTTTATACTCAATCCAGTTGCATTTACCTTTTCCTCCCATTGTTTGTTACTTTCTGCTTCATTTCTCTAGAAAGGGTTTCTGCTGACTTATATAAAATGAGTTTTTTATTAATGTAATTTATTTTTTATAATTCTGTCATTATTAATATACAGTGAATCCCCGCTGCCTTGCGACCTCTCCATTACGACCCCGGTGATTTGCGAGGAGAATTTCTTCCAATTTTGCTTCAGCCGTCTGCGAGGTTCCCCGGCTGTTGCNGACGCGGAGGAATGATGAGCATGCATGGTGGCAGCAGCCAGGTTTCCGAGCCCCCTCTGACTAAGGAGACACTCCCCCTCCCCGCCGGTGAGAATCTGTGGGCTTCTCTGGGCTGCTGTGACCACACACTCACAGCCCAAACCCCGCGCTGCTCCTCCTCCCCGACCTCGGTGCTTGTGCCTGCGGTGTCCAGGACGCCACACCAGGGCTCCCAGCACCCGACACCCGGCCCACCAGGGCTGCTGACGCAGGGCGGCCACAGGGCTGGGACACCACACCGGGACGCCGCGGGCATGAGCACCGGGGTCGGGGGGAGAGCAGCGGCGTGGGGTTTGGGCTGTGAGCGCGTGGTCGCAGCAGCCCAGAGAAGCCCACAGATTCTTTGGGAGGGGGGTGTCCCAAGTCAGAGGGGGCTCAGAAATGGTTGCCTTTGCTCCCCTGTGCTGAGAGAGCCCAGGGGGAGAAGCAGAAAAGTGTCCGCATTTCAGTAATCTGTCTGGATTTAGAACACATGACCATAATAGAAGGGCGGACAGTTTTGAAGAACTTTTCCCTTTTTGCTTCTGTACTGATGTAGTGAGCAGTCAAAGCCAACACACTTTAGTAAACTAGAAATGAAAGAGGCAATGCCATAGATGTGCTAATCTTTTTTGATATAAACTTTAAGTGGTCCTGCAAGAGTCCTCAGGAGATATTCTACTGCATGATAGTGTCTTGCAGCTTTCAAGACTATTTTAGTTACTTCTTACTGAGATGTAAAGCTGCTTTTGATGCCTCCTATTCTTCTAACACATAGAACTTAATGGACTTGGATTTGAAGTTCTATGTCCCATTTTTGCTCCTCGTCTACTGGGGACCTCACTTTTCCTGTATGCTATATTTCTTTCCTGTTTTGAACTCCTCCCGTTAGTTGTTTTCATGTGCAAAGAGCTTATTACTAAGAACTTGCTGGTAGGATTTTCCAGATGCACCTTTTCACCCTTTCTCAGGTGACTTCCATTAGGAAAGTGCAGGTGTTTCCTCCTCATCTGATAATTGCATAGAGAAGTTGTGACCAGAAGTCAGAAGTGAACAGTTTGGTGTGTATATGCTTATGCACAAGCGCACACACAGCCTCTGTCTAAAATTGAAGTGCTTAACACCTCTCCCACTGACTCTCCTGCAGTGATTTAGTTACCTGATGGCCCAAGTAAGCTATGCAGAAATTTGTTCTCAAACTAGAAGAGCCTTTGCAAAACTAAGGATACAACTGGCATTAGAATTGGTGGCCCAGGGAGGTGGTGGAGTCGCCATCCCTGGAGGTATTTAAGAAGAGACTGAATGTGGCACTTAGTGCCATGGTCTAGTAGAAAAGGTGATGTTTGGTCAAAGCTTGGACTCTATGTCTTGGAGGTCTTTTCCAGCCTAGTTAATTCTGTGTTTCTGTAACTGTCAAACAGTTTGTTAGAACCTAATGTAGAAATGGGCTTTAGTATGTTCTGAAGACATAGAAATCTGACAGCTGGATGCCTTGATCATCTCCTGCAGAAGGTTGCAGAACTGTGGTTTGCAGGGTGGAAGAAATAAAAGGATAACTACATGCCTGGCCTTTGCTAACTGGGGCTTCGATTCCATGTAGTTGGAAAATGCTGTTATTCACACAAGTTTGTTAAAAAGTTACAAACATTGGTTCAGAATCAGTGGAACTAGAACAATGTCTCTCACAGGATCAAAATCAGGATCAAAAAACCCCCACAACATGTAATGGGTGAGCAAGTGGCTCATGGGTCAAACACAGAGTAGCAGTGAATGCAGTGGCACCAGACTGGTGACCTGTTGTTAGCCGGGTTCCACAGGGCTCCATCTTGGACCATGTGCTCTTCAAGATCTGCATAAATTACTTTGATGCAGGACTGGAAGGGGTACTAACCAAGTTTGCAGATGACACCTTGAATATTGTGTGCAGTCTTGTTCATTGTGGTTATAAGGAAGGTATTAAGCTGTTAGAGAGTGTCCAGAGGAGGGCAATGAAGATGGTGAAGAGGAAGCCGTATGAGGAGTGTCTGAACTCACTTGGTCTGTTCAGCCTGGAGAAGAGGAGACTGGGAGGAGACTTCACTGCAGTTATAACTTCCTTGTGATGGGAAGAGGAGGGGCAAGCACTGATCTCTTCTCTGTGATGACCAGTGGCAGAACCTGAGGGAATGGCCTGAAGTTGTGTCAGGGGAGGTTTAGGTTGGATCTTAGACAAAAGGCTCTTCACCCAGAGGGTGGTTGGGTCCTGGAACAGACTCCACAGGGAAGTGGTCATAACACCAAGCCTGACCGTTCAAGAAGTGCTTGGACGACACTTATGCCCACACATAGTGTTACTCTTGGGAATGGTCCTGTGCTGGGCAAGGAGTTGGGCTTGAGGATCCCTTTGGGTCCCCTCCAACTCAACATGTTCTGTCATTCTGTGCTTACTTGCCTGCTGTAAAGGTGTGCTGTGTTTAGACAGATGTAGTGTCGTGTTGTGTTAGGCTTCTTATGTAAGTGGAAGAATTCAGCTTGCTGCTCAAAATTTGAAATTATCTGCTGAATTTTCGTTGTATTTTAGTTTAGGCTTTTGATTCTTAGGCATTTGGGTTTCTTCCTCCCCCCTCACCAAGTCTCTCATTTTGCAAGTCCCTGAGAAAATCTTGTAAATACTTAGCAATTTTGAGTAGCAAAGGGAGCTTTATTAGAATTGGCAAAAGAAAAGTTGTAAATGTTTTGCATGTTACTGTTTCTAGCTAAGAGCATATTCAATATGAAGGTGCAATTTGAAATCAGTTTGGTATAACTGTAATCTCCTCATTTCCCCTTCTTAACTGTCATATCTTCCACATATCCCTGCTGTTCTCCACTTTAGGCTTATTCCCAGCTACCATATGCAATGTTACCTGTTTTCTGCTGTAGGAATCAAGTTAAATGCTGTCCAGGGTGCCTTTCTTCAATGGATTCCTCCAGCAATTGCCTCTGGTCTGTTGCTAATCTTGGGTTTTGGCTGGTGGCTTTGTACAGTTTCCTATCACTCCGGTCTATCTGTGCATATGTATAAACTAAGTATGTTTTGAAGTATTCATGGACAGTCTTACTTAACTCATCTGTTCCATTTGTTAATAGTTTATCCTCTGTAAAAAAACAAAATAAAACCAGTCTTCTTAAAAGTACTGACTTTTAACCTAGCTATGAATTTTGTGTTTGTGAAATGTGGGTCAATTTACATCAAGAATTTCCCATAATATTTGTGTTCTGAATTTGGAGATGGATCATAGCTGCTGTTAAGAAATGGGTAGCTGCTTGGAAGACTTAGCTGCTTGTGTGGAACGTTTTCAGTAGTTCCTGCACAGCCAGACAAGTTATGTGAGGGCTGCAGTTGGACACAGCATTTTATTTTATGTTTCAATATACTAAGCCAATATTTCTTAGCTGTTTTGGTTTCTTGGAATATGGTAAATGATAAAAACAGAAATATATTGTTTGTTTATTTTTTCTTGTTAGTAAATGTTTATTGCTTTGAGAATAGTGGAAGGTGAGAGGGTGTCCTCAGGTACATTTCTTAAAGGTGTTTATGGGCAATATAGACTGCTGTGACTTCTTCCAAGTGGAAAAATTATATAAGTTCTCTCTTATACATGTAGCTTCACATACATTTTGCATTTTACATCTAATTGTTCAGAGTTTAAATTTAAAAAAAGGGTCTAATAATTATTACACATTTTTCTCACCCTTTAAGATGTTGATTCATTACTATACAAGTAGCTGGCTAATTCCATCCTGTGCCTTCTGTTTTGCATGGTGATATATGCTGTGTTGACTCATGTTACTGTAAAATTAATTGAAGCAATTTACACTGGTTGGACACTACTGTCACTTTTTCGTCTACTTATTTGCAGTTGTTGAAAAAAACCCAAAAAACCTGCAAAATACAGTGTGGTCTTAAAAAGAGAGAATTTTGAGTGACCTTTAGAAGAGCTAGTGCTGTTATTTCCTTGCTGTAGGGTACGGTTTTATTTCCAAGGGAAATATGTCCCAGCAATGACTCCGAATACAAGTTACCTTGTTCAAGTCTTTGTCCAGAGCACAAAATCTCATTTGTGTAAGTTTCTTACTGACCATCTGTATTGTGGATTTATTTTAATGAAGGATTGAGTAGATGTTCAGTAAGTTATTCAGAATTCGAGGTTAAATTATGCAGTAATATGAATATATATATATATATATATAATTTGGATTAAGAAGCAGGTTATAAGGAATTATTATGTCTTAAAGATACGTATAGTTTGGTGGACTTTGTTGGACTTTTGGCTAAGCAGTCAGTATGTAATTCGCCGAAATCCAATTAATTTTTATGACTTGGCTGCTTGCAAAGAGCCTAGTCTGTGATGGAGGACAGACGGGAGGAAAAGCATGGTGTATTCCAGAGTGCTGTAACAGGGGGTCTGGAGTTGCGTGGTGGCATTTGCTGCGAACATGGTGTGCCTCACTGGCAAGTGCTGCCCTGAGTGCTGCTGCGGGGTCTGACTGGTGCGCGCCTATTTCTGAATTGTGGAGAAGCTCCCTGCTCAGCAGCTGGCAAAATCCACTTTAGTACAGTGGTGACTGTCCCCATTTCTCATGCAGGAGACCGGGGCTTAAATTCCCGTCAGGGAGGCAGTGGTGCCGTTTAAGGATCGGACTTGATGATCCTTGTGGATACCTTCCAACTCAGAGTATTCTGTGATTCTGTGGGCAGCAGCATGTGCCTGTATCCCTCCCTGCTGGATGGGGTGGGAGGCAGTGGCTTTTGAGGAGGGGGATGGTCCCCTCAGGGCAGCGTGCTTGGAGGAGGCTGCTGAGGAGTCATGGCACAGCTGGGTAGCCACAGACCCTCTCAGAGAAGGTCTCACTGCCCAGGCCACAGCTATGGCAGTGGAGGAGGATGTCCATGAAGTGCCTCTAGGACTGCAGTGTGACGTCTAAAAGCAAAATAATAACCTCATCCTCCCCATTCTCCCTTTCAGTGTAAAAAGCTCTTCTTGTCAGTATCTGTGAAATAACCAAAAAAGTCATCTTCCATTCCTGCTCAATTTCTTGGTTTCTTTTTTTCTTTTTTTCCCCCTTTCTATATGATTGAAGGGAATAAGGACTGTGATACAAGACAAGAAGATTAATTGAATTTTGTAACAATGACTGTAACTTAAATTCATGTTTGAAAGGAGGTAAAATAAAAATCTCTGGCAGAAAGCTTTAAAGTATGTACATGATTTCTCATTTTGCCTCCTCATTTTCTTGCCTTGTGGCATTTTAGTAACATACTTGGCATAATACTTTCCTTGGAGAAACTACAGTCAGCCTTCTTCCACTTCGTGCCCCCCAGATAGCAGCCTCACATCTTCGCTGTGTCATCTTTCAGCGATTAAGGAGGCCCATTTTGGGACTGCCGCATGCACGACCTGACATGCATGAATATTCAAAGTAGCCATTCATGAATATGTAAATCCCCCCGCCACCACCTGTGCCACTACCACCCGTGCCCCGCAGTGTCTCCTCCACCCGCTGCAGCTGCCCCGTGGGGCAGAGGAGCTATGCACACTGGCCCCAGTCACAGCTGTGCCATGCCAGGTGTGTTCCCCAGGAAGGAACGTGGCGGGCAGAGCTCAGGAGTCCATACAGCCCGCTGTGCCCCTCCACCCATTGCAGCTGCCCCACGGGCAGAGGAGACTGGCTTTGCTGCCCCAACCATGCAAGGAACTTCCGGGAATGCCCCGCAGCCACTCCGGAGATGGGAGGGCGGAGTGAACAGGGCCAAATTTGCGTATTAATGAACTGCCACTCAACACTGATGGAGGGCTGCGCAGGGAGGGGTCAAGACCCACGGTACTGTGGTATAGGACGCCTAACTCTATTGCTAGATTTATCAGATTGCTAATTATTTTCTAGTTGTTCTGTTATTTTTAAATTGCCTGGTATTCTTCAGATCTGTTATGTGAATTAATACAGTTTCCTACTCTGTAATCTGCATTTGTCAGGCAAAATCATCTATCCCACTCGATGGCAATTCAGACTGAGATCAGATTTAAGGGAATGTTCCTCCTAGTTGTCTTTTGAGGAGCATCAAATTTTATTAGATATTTTCTGCTTCTACTATTGATCTTACCAAAATCAGGAACTAAAATAAAAGCACTACTGGCAGCTGCTGTTCTTCCGTCCTTCCCTCTGTCTCTCCTACAGGTAGTGACTTTTCTTCTTGGTGGTTCTTTTTTTGTAATTAGCTGACATAATGGTTAGTGCTTTCCTCTTAATCCTGGCCCACTATCGGTAGGTAGGGTGGCCCTGCATGTAATTTAGATATATAGACATTGTTTGAGAGGTGGCAGCTAGTTTGCAACAGTGTTTCTACTTTGGAAACACCTTTTTCGATTTCCTGTTCAAGATCTTGAAAAAACAGTCTCTGTTTGTCTTAATTTAGTTCCTCCCAGGGGAAGTTTTACTCAATTAGACTTAGGGATTTCAAACAGCAAGGGCCCTCTGATGTGGCATCAGGGCCATGGGAAGACAGAGAATCTTATCTAATATTTTCTGAAGCTTTATGTTTTTGGTAGTCTGGTTCTGGTTTTGAAAGTCTACGACAATAAAGTTGCTGCCCTACCCTATCCATTAAACTGTGTTTTGGAGATTTAAAGCATGCCTTTTCTTGGAATTCAGAAGTGTTCCCTTATTATTTAAAGGTTAAGGTTTTTGGTGGGTTTTTTGAGGGGGCGGGAGGTGGATTGACATTAGATTCTGTTTAACAATGTATCTAAAGCTGAGGGCATTTTTTTAGTAACATGTCTAAAATGTTATTTAGCCATTGTCTTTTCCTGTCTTTTCTTCTTCCCATCCATTCCCCACCATGAACTGATATATTCAAGAAATACTTGTAATTCAGCTATTCAGAAAGCTGTAAAATACATTCTGGAATTCTTCTGTGTATGGTAGTGGATAAAGATACGAAAGAAATATGCAAAGAGGAGGAAAACCACCTCTGAGTTTAGTCACTCATTTGGTTTTATTTTGCAGTTTAATTTCTCTATTCTTACTGTTTAGCTTGGTAATTGATGCAGAGAAAATGTTACTAAAACTTGGGGTTTCAGGTGTGTCTCTTTTACTGCATGCAAATACCAGACTTTTATTTCTAAATAAGGAAAATGCGTATATGATTTGGGCAGAGTTAGAAGTGACAGATCCAAGGTGCACTACATGGCTGAAAGACTTCTCTCTCTTTGGTTGATGTGCAGGATTTGTGTTATGGAAACCTTCTTACATGATTCTGTATTTGCTTCTGAAGGTTTTCAGAGTCACAAAAGATAGGTTTCTAAGGACTGAAGAGCATCATTACTTTTGGAAAGGATAAACTGTTCAAGTTGATGAAGAATCAGCCAGTCAATAAATCTGAAGTTCTGATTGGTTTTTTGGTTTTGCGAAGTTGGCCTGCATGGGCAGCTGTCGCTTGTACCTGGCCTGTAGGTCCAGTGGCTGCAACTAGTTAATGTAAACTGGTTCTAGAGGGTTTCTGTCTTCAGCTGGAAGTTGAGAAGCTTCTTATTCGTGTCTACCATTTCTCTTGGGGAGAACAGGAGATGGTTAGAGGTGAATGTCTTAGTTATTGTTTGCTGCTGTAATCACAGATAAATGCCTTAGTTGTGCTTTGCTGTGAATAGCAAAGATTGGGGCAGCCTTGTTTTTTATTTAATTAAGGATGGCAGTGGTTTTGTTTTGTCTTTGTTTCATAATGCTTTGTAAAGAGTTTGGTCTTTATTTTAATACTTTGAAATGTTTTAACAGATGTACTTGTACCTTGTATCATTATTTATATAGAGGCAGAATAGATCTGTTCTATTTTATAGTGCTTAAGCTAATTAAAAACAAACACAGACGGTAAAGCAGTATTTCCAGAAGATACTAAATTTCATCAGTCTACTGCTGTAATGTGTGGCTGACCTCCAATATACATATGGGCATCTGTTTCATTTTGTCTTTGTTATTCTGAAAAGCCTTAGCATCCTGGCAAAAAACTAATCTTGTGCTCAGAGTTGTGCTGGTCAAACGAGAAAGGTGATTTTCAGTTCGCTTAGTTAAAGTACAGTCGGCTCTCATGCACTTTGTACCCCCATATTGCGGCTTCAGATCGTAGCGGCATGATTTTTGAGCGATGAAGGAGACCTCTTTTTGCAACTGCACATGTGCGACCTGGCATGCGTGAATATTCAATTAGGCAGTCATGAATATGCAAATCAACCAGCATAGCCACGGCGGTGGTTCAGCTCCTGACGGAGTGAACATGGTGGCAGCCCCCTGGCTCCCGGTCCAGCCAGGGCCGTGGTGGCCCCCTGTCTCCCAGGCAGCGCAGGCACGGCGGCGGCTCCACTCTTGGCACAGCTGGGCACCTGCTCCACTCCAAGAGAGGAGGCTTCATGCAGTTACGAAAGATTTAAACACTCAGGTTAGACGTGTGTCACGGTCCATCCAGCTAAGCTGGAGGTGTGATGGTTCGATGGATCTCAAAGTCCCAGAGAGCATCACTGGCAGGCCAAACTTTGTCAAGACCTTAGCCTGTTTTTAGGGGTATATTGTCTAAGTCTCTGATGACAAGGTTGAGACAGTATTCTTATCGACTCTTACAATGTGATGTCTGAGACTTTCTCTGAGACATACTCGTCTACCCCAAGTATGGCGAGACCACGTCTACCCACCTGGAGAGACACCGGGACAGCGGCACGGGCGGCTCCCCCACACCAGTGTTCCTGTCCAAGTGGAAAAGGGATTTTTTCCGGCTTGGGGTGGCCGTGGGGGCTGGGAAACACTGACACAAACACTGACACACAGCAGAGCAGTGCCAAAACAGTGCTGGGGGACGTGTAAGGGTGTGGGGCAAATTTGTGTATTAATGAACCGCCAGTCAACATGGAAGGCGGGCTTCGTGCACAGGGGGGAAGACCCGTCCTACCGTGGTATAGGAGACCTGACTGTAGTGCAAAACACAGGGAGAAACTTTCAATTCTCAGTTTGATGTTTTGGCCTGGAGGAATTAAACCAAAGTTCTACTAAACAGGTATAAATGTGACTGAAATGTGGATGACACTATGCTTTGTTGGGAATCCAGCTCGGAGCAGCTTTGATTATAGCAGTTCAAAATGACCAACATCAGGTTAATAAGAATCTGAATATCTGGAAGATATTTTTTATGTGTTGGGTTTTTTTCTTACAAGTTTTCCTTCAAAACTATTAATTAAACTGTTCACACATGCTTTATAACGTTGGAATGAAAACCTGTTAGACCAGATGTATTGGGTTTTTTCAGTCTCCCTTTTCCAAAAAGTGAACATTGTCGTTGTCCTGGAAGTCTGAGCCCTGGCGGGATCACTGAGAGCATTGAATTGAAGTTTTTGTAGTGTGAAAGGTTAGAGTATAATGTGCAGGTTTTATTTATGAATAAAGGGTGAGGGTCTGTTTGTGTAACAGGCAAGCAAATCTCATAACTCAATCCAAAGAAAATCTTGTCTATAGTGCGGTAATTTAGGAGCAGATGTCTAGACTACTTTGAGAAATTGTAAACATGATGTCTTCGGAACAAGACCATGGGAGTTTAAGAAAAAGTGCTGTGTGTTGTATTTTTAATATTTGACTGAATTCCAGGGAGATCAGAAGTATTTTGGCAATATTTGGTTTGCCTGACTGCTAGATGAATTACTGAGAGCTTATACATCAGTTCACAGAGACTTTTTCTTTCTTGAATACAGTTTCACTGGATTTGTTTGATATGTGATGTAAACTATGTATTTGGCAGTAATGGAAAATTTTTATTTTAAATAGTGGCGCAGAAGTTTATGTACATCTTCCCCTTACTAAACTGTTTATACATGTTGGAGAATCCATAGAATGTGATTAAGCTAAATAGCTTGATCTTTGTACTGCTGTGTAGAGCTGTTCAAACATTACATTGAAACTAGTGAGGATTTTTTTTTTTTTTTACTACAGTTAATTTTGAATAATGTAAGAATACTAAAATAGTTTTAGGAGGCAGGTAAATGCTGTTTGCTGTGGGCAAAGTTTTCTGCTTTTCCTAGTGGTTGAATGGTATGCTTACTGTACCATTGGAATAGCTGGAATGTAGCTGCCGTAGTCTTTCCATCATTTGAAATCTTTATCACTGAGTGGATTTTGTTTTGGGGAAGGGCTTCCAAGATCAAAGACAGACACATTTTAATTCCAAGTTACTGTTTTATACAGGTGTTATCAGATGAAGTGCAGTTACCTGCCCCTCTCTATTCTTCAGCATATTTGTGAGCATAGTTCAAATCTGGTGTCAGAAAACCTTAATTGGGTATTAAAACATACTAATGGAATTAACATACTAAATGGAATTACTGAAACCAGCATTCTGCCGTAGGTTGTGCTGAACTGACTGAATCACAGAATCACAGAATTAGTAAGGTTGGAAAAGACCATAGAGATCATTGAGTCCGATCTATCACCTGTGACCTAACCTAACCTGTTACCTAACCTGTTGTCATCCTGCTACTAGCACACCAACCTACCAATAACACACTACCCTAATATTTAGGTCATGCTACCAAGCACATCAACCTTTTCTTAAACGTCTCTGGGAACAGTGACTCCACCACGTCCTTGGGCAGCCCATTCCAGTGAGAGATCACCCTCTCTGTGAAAAAGTTCCTCCTAATGTCAAGTCTAAATCTCCCCTGACGCAGTTTAAGACTATGTCCTCTTGTTCTATGACTGGTAGCCGGAGAGAAAAGACTGACCCCTAGCTGACCACAGCTCCCTTTCAGTAGTTGTCAGTCCTTAAATTAATGCATGTATTTAATGTTTGCAAGGTTGTCATCATTCTAAGTATTAGAAATGCCTGAACAAATACATGAGGAAAGTGTTGGATCTATAGCCCATGTAAAATTGGAATGACTATATTGGTAAAGATATTTTAGAGGAAGACATTATCCTAGCGGTTAAGTAAAGATTAAAATGATGATTTGGGAAATGTATGTAATTAGACTGAATGTAAAGGCTTTTTTATTTGGATCATCTATTCTTCCTAGTTTATATATACAGTTGACCCTCTTGCACTTTGCGCCCCTCATATTGTGGCTTCAGCTCTTAGTGGCATGATTTTTTAGTGAGGAAGGAGGCCCGTTTTTGCAACCGCGCATGCGCGACCTGGCACGCATGAATATTCAATTAGGCAGTCATGAATATGCAGATCAACTTGCGTAGCTGCTGTGGCAGCCCAACCGCTTCCTCCTGGCCCCAGGATGGCGGTGGCGGCAGCACTGCTGCTTTCCACGGCCCCGGCCCCGGGACAGCAGCAGTGGCATTGCCAGTTTTCCCAGCCGTGGTGCGGCGGTAGCTGTGGCAGGCCTGCTCTTCCCCTGCTCCCCTCTGGCACAGCGGCGGTGATGCTGGTTCTCCCTCGCTTCCCCCCCCGCATGGCGCAGTGGTGGTGGGGCTGCCATGCTGTTATGAAAGATTTACACACTCTCAGGTGTCTGAGACTTTCTTGAGTGACTCTGCAAGACATACTTGTCTACCTCGAGAATGGAGAGACCAGGTCTACCCCCGCAAAGAGACACCAGGTCAGCGGCCTGTGCAGCTCCCTGCACCTGTGTCCTGGGCCAAGGTGAAAAGGGTATTTTTCCAGCATGGGGTGGCTGTGGGAGCTGGGAAGGGCCGACACAAACACTGATACACAGCAACACAGTGCTGAAACAGGGTGTGAGGAAAATTTGCATAGTAATGAGCTGCCAGTCAACACAGAAGGCAGGCTTCACAGGACCCGATTAAGCCCTCACGGACGTGATATAAGAGACCCGACTGTATATGTGTTCTAGAGTACTGACGTGCTGTTTCAGTTTTCTGTTATCCACTGGTCTATCCAGAGCTTGCCTGTAGAGGGGTGTGATATTTTAAGCTGCTAGATATCAGTGCTGTTACTTATTAATTACTATCTATTCTAATCATCTCTAATCTGAGGCATTCTTTTTTCTCCTCTTTCTGAGGGAGAGGAAGTAATTTGAATGTGTCTGGACCAAGAGAATATCATTAATAGTTGAAAATGTATACGGCCAGCCCTCTTCCACTTTGTGCCCCCCATATTGTGGCTTCACATCTTAGCGGAGTGATTTTTCAGTGATTAAGGAGGCCCCTTTTCGCAACTGAGCATGCGCGACCCCGGCACGCATGAATATCAACTAGGCAGTCATGAATATGCATGAATATGCAAACCAACCCCCTCCTCTTGCTCTCTGCGAGCAAGAAGGCTACAGCGGGTGTCCCCTGTGGCACACCCGTGCCAGCCTTCCCTATCCTGCTCTGCTGGGAGCGCAGCAGCTGTGGCGTGCAGTGAGCGGCGCCTGCCCCCCCTGTCCCGCTCCATTGGGAGCGCAGCGGCTGTGGCGAGTCCGCTCCAAATGGCACCCGCCCCACTCCTTTTGGAGCAAAGCAGCTGCGTGCAGTTATGAAAGATTTACACACTCTTAGGTTAGACATGGTGTCTGAGGCTTTCTCGAATAACTCTCCAGGACATACTCGTCTACGCAAAGTATGGAGAGACCATGTCTACCCACTCGGAAAGACACCGGAACAGCGGTGTGCATGGCTCCCCTGCACCAATGTTCCTGGTCGAGTGGAAAGGGAGTTTTTCCTGGCTTGGGTTGGCTTTGGGCACTTGGAAACACCAACACGAACACCGACACACAGTAGGGCAGTGCTGAAACAGCGCCGGGTGCAGTGTAAGGATGCGGGGCAAATTTGCATATTAATGAGCTGCCAATCAACGTGGAAAGTGGGGTTTGTGTATAGGGTGGAAGACCCGTGCTACCCTGGTATAGGAGACCCGACTGTAATATAAAAGGGAAAATCTATTATATAGTGCTATCTTAAAATTTAAGTTATTTTTTAAGGAGAAGCAATTATGTTACTTTGTCATCTTAAAGAAGTTTAAACATATAAAGCTTCTAGTAGTTTTAGCAGTGATGAACTCCAGCTTCTCATTTGTGTTCTTTGCAGTATGGGAGAAAAACTGGCAGGGCTGCATGCCATTGTAATTAAATTGTTATACATAGAAACTTGAGAGCAGAAGCTTGTCTTACCTGTTTGACGAGTATCTGTCAGCATATTTAAATGAAATTTTATTTTGAAACTGTATGTTTGTAATTATCAGCACATTCCTAGGCAACAAAATTAGTTTGTGATCAAATGGTGGAGGTATCTTCAAAACATGTAATAACATTCATTACATTGTAAACTCTGCACCTTTTATATTTATTTGTGTTGCTTTTATTTTTACAGGATTACAAAGCCATTGACATTTGCTGACTGTGTCGGTGATGAGCTGCCTTTAGGATGGGAAACTGTTTACGATCAACAGATTGGAGTTTATTATATGGACCACATAAATCGTGAGTAGATGCATGATTATTGTGAGATACTAGCAAGCTGATGTTACCTAATGGCACTTTGTTTCCAATACCATTTATGTACCTCATGCTACAAGGAGAAAATGTGTGCAAGTGACTTCTTGCAGAATCCATTTTCCAACACCTGTCACATGGGAGCACAATGCTTGTTCATTTGTAAAGAATTTTACAATCTATGATTGAGTTATAGTGTATAAAACTATTTTGTTTTGCCATACTGTGAGGTGTAAATAGTTTGTTCAAGGGTTTTTGTTATATATCAGTTAAGATTTTTATGCTATACTCTTGTATTTCATATTTTTCCAGTCATCCGTAGTTCACTCCTCTGTACTGAGAACGAAACTACATTCTGAGAGAAATGTGCTGATTTTTAATCAGAAGCGTCTTGAAATGCAATAATCTCATCCTTGCTTAAGCAATGCATGGTTTATGCTTTAATACAGTAAAGTGCTATCAAAAAGACAACAGATGTCCCTTTTGGAAACTAGTTTGTAGCGTTTTCACTTTTGGACTATTGCTGAGCTTTGTATCACCACTATCTGGCATGTTTGCCAGTTCTACATTTAAGAAGATGTCTTATCTTTATAGCTTTGTACTACTGCTGCTGTAACTGTTGTGCTGCTATCTTTAAGCTTCTTATCACAAGTGAGGGAATGCTTTCAATATGATGGGAATTGGCAGTTTGTGGGGAGTGGAAAAAGAAGAAAGTATTATATGGTCTATCACAGTAATGGTAAATAGTGTAATCTGCAAAACCCACCTCAATACTATCTACTTGAAATCTAGTCAATTAAAAAAATAAAAGTATAGAAAGTTTTGGGCTTCCAGCCATCATTGGAATTACTTGTGTATTGTGGTTTCACAATTACTTACTTGAAAAAATGTAAGAGTACATGTTCCCATGGTATTGTTTGACGCACACAGGTACTTATTTGTTGCAAAATTTAACAAAGATCACTAATTAAATTGTAAACGTTAAAGAGTTGTTAATACACTAATTGAATAGATAGCCAAGAAAATTCAAAGACAATAAATGCAGACTGTTACATAATTCTTACAATAACTGTCTTTAAAAGAAGTAGCAGTTTCAGGGTTGCTGTCCCGGTAACCTTAGTGCACATTTTTTTTTTTAAAGAAGACAGTATTGGCAACTTTGTTTTTCCATTGTAAAGTGTTTTAGGAGTCCCTGTAGAACATGAACTCCTATTGCAAGGCTGTGACTGAAAAAAGCTACTGATAGGCATCTTTGATAGGAATAGCAATCACTATCACATGCGAAAGATATTGCTTCCTTTTGCTTTGCAAATTTTGTTTTTAGTGGCTTTACCACAGACATCAAGTTTTAACTTATAGAAAGGGTACTAATCTTCGTAGGCATGTCAGATCTGGCTTGCATTATTTTTCTGTGCAGATGAGAGCAAAAATTGTAGAAGAGAGTCTTTGCAGAGAGAAATTGAGTTCCCAAATGCTCCATATGTAGTCACAGAAAGGAAAAAAATTAATATTAATGTGTCTGGGAAGGTAGAGCTAATCATATTAGGTATGAAATAATGTATGAACAGAGGGATAGATACATCATAGGGCCAATGCTGAACTGAGTAAAAGGAATCATTCAGCAATTAACAAGGCTGTAAAATTAGTGTCTTTCATGATAACTAATTACTTGCAGCCCACAGATATTATCCTAAGTGGTGATTCAACCGTCATACCAAAGTAGGTTTGTCACCCGTAGGCTAATGCAGTGCTTGCATATATACCAGCAAGATTTATAGTATTAAGAAGGAAGACAGAATTGATATTATAGCTTGATAATATTATTCAAAAATTAGTAGGCTACTTGATCCCGTTTTTAAATTGTGGGCAGCAAAGGCGCTAATCAAGACTGCATTAACTTTCTTTGTAGAAGGACAATCGTGCATCATGAGGTGGTGTTAAACCAAGTATCAGAGATGGTGTAGGAGCTGAAGAAATCTTTTTCTGAAATGAGTATGTGTAAAATGCTTGGAATGGCAACTTCACGTGAAAACATTTAGACTGCCTTTTGTGTCTGACTGGGCTCAATGTTTTATACAGCATTGGAGTTCTGTGTTAATTGACAAAACAGTTTAGAAGTGCTTCGGTTTCAAGAAATATTGTGAGAAAGTTCAAGGGATAATTCAAAGAAAGTCTTTCTACAGTTTTGCTTAACGAGAGACCTCTCATGCTTTGTTCACTCTCTCAAGCTTTTTGTCCTTGCACTTTCTAAAAGAAAACAGCAATACATCTTATTTTTCTAAGCCTCTTGCTATTTTTGTTTACCCAAAAAGCAAGAAAAAGATTTCTAGGCAATAGGTTTCCATTTATACTGAAAAAACCCCAGGAACAGAGCAATCTTCTGTAAATCTCAATGGTGCTTCCAATCCTGATCTCCATCTTGTTCTGTAAATTCAGTACTTTGTTGACACCCTTACTAAGCTGCTCTTGGCTCTTGTCCAACCATTGCTTAAAATCCTTGGCGGCTGCCAGCCACAGAATTCTTTTCCCTCCTCCTCAGAATCTTGGGAGCCTTTGAAGTCTCCTTTAAGCAGTTAGGCATTCCCTAGTGAGGGAATAATATATTCTGTGCATTTGTCTGGGGCTGCTCTTGGGTTACTATAGGGTTGATTTGTTTAGTTTTTTTAATCGGTGATAAAGAAATGAAGGAAGTTAATTTTATCATACAATGTAGCCTTAGGGTTGTTGTTATGTGGCAAACTTGTTTAGAAATCCAGGACAAAGTTTTGTAAAAGAGAGGAAAACGTCATTGCTGTTCTAAAGAAGTTCTCTGCCACAGAAGAATGCTGCTAGCTTTTCAGAGGACTTCTGAAATAGTTCTGTAGAAGATGGAGTGCCCTGAAGTATAGGACCTCAGGAGCCTGATATGTGATAGAACATAAATAACATCTTCACTGTTTTTTTAGATTAGGACTAATAATTTCCTATTAAAAAAGAAACTCTTACAAGGACCCAATTTGTCTGTCTTAGTCTCTTTAGTTTCTGCATAGTTTCTGTAGGGGATTAGGAGTTTTAGGAGTCTTATATTTGCGTGGATTTCAGGAGTACTTATGGACAGATGAGACACCATTGCAAATTGACTTGCCCTCAGTGAAGGATGGGCAGCAAACTGAACTCTATGTTTTTCTGCTGAACTGAACTCTATTTTTTTCTCCATGTACAGAAGGATTTATGGCGACTGAAAAAGTCAAAGCACATCCTGTCCTTGGCTGTAGAGGTGGTTTGGGGTCATTGGAGCCAGAGGACTCCAGGCCCTGCTGGGAATCAAGGGTCCATGGGATGTGGGGAGAAATTGCTGAACTTCAGGGACAATCTTTATACAGTTTTAATATGAAGATTTGCAGGGAGAGCAAAGGTACGGCTGTTAAGAGAGAAAGTTATTTAGGAAAATAATCTGCAAATCTGTTGAAAGTACTGCTTGTTGATGAGTTTTCTATATATGTTTATACGCTTTTCGGATGGCTCTGAAATGGTAGAGTTGCTAGTGTAACCTTGACATCATTAGAGTTCGTAATCTGTTGAACTCAATCTTTTACAGTTTTGTGTTCAGCACTGACACCAATATACTGAATTATGTACTCATGATTCATGCAAAACATAACTGGCTTTTATCTCTCATAAGAAACCAAGTTTAGAAAAAATTGCTAGGTGCTTACCTCCTGACTGTGCTGCAGGTTCTGCCACTACTTTGAATGCTGACATTGTATCTATAGTAACTTCTTACAGTAGAGGTTCAATCATCAGAAATTAACATTACACTTAAACATGAGACATGAACACTTAAACATGACCATGAACATCCTCATGTAAAATATTTTTCTTTGCTCATGAAAAGAAAACAAATGAGCCAATATTTTTTTTAGAATTTTAATGCGTGTGTCCTCCTCAAATGCCTTTGCAGCTGCAAAGAGATTGCTTTGTAGTAATAACTTTGAAAATCAATGTATGTAAGAAAAATTTTGTGGTGAAGACTTGGTTTTGATTTATATTTGAATATAAACTATACTAAACCATAGAAAGAGAAAACATTGTTTCTTAAGACAAAAAAATGGAAGCAATTTAAATGCTTTTTTTGTGTTGAATTATCATATTCTTAACTATGCAGAGGTAGTCTCTGACCTTTTGGGATGTTATACTTGTGAAGTTGTATGTATTCCCTTAAGATACAGTGAAACCCCACCGCTTCGTGGTTTTGTTCATTACGGGTGTAATTTTTCGCTGTTTTTTTTCCTGTGATATTTCCCTTGTGGGCATGCACACAGACAGCTGCAAAGATATCGTAAGTAAATAAGCTCATGAATATGCAAGTGGGCCCCATTCTTTGCCCCCCCCTCCAGCCCCAGAGTGCTCAGGAGGTGTGTGGGGATGGCATGGCCTTGCCCCAAGCTCCGGAGGTGTGTGGAGACACTGACGACTGAGGTCTTAGACTGCNCCCTGGCAGCATCTGTGCTTGTCCCAGCTCACGGGACAGACCCCAGGGGCTCCCAGAGCATGGCCTGCCTTCCTCTGCCTCTGAGCTGGGAGCACTGCAGCATGTGCACTCGTCCAAGTGGAAGGCACAGACCCCAGGCGCTCTCAGAGAACGGCCTGCCCTCCTTGGCCGCTGCCGGCCCACTGGGCTCCCACTCACTCACTTGCTGCCCTCCTGCTGGAGCCCCAGCACTGAGCCCACCTCAGGCGAGTTCGCCTCGCTTGCTGGTTCTGAGACAGCGAAGCTGAACTTAGTGTTTTCCCCGGAGGGTGCAGTAGTGCTGCCCCCATTTCTCCCCTGTCAACACACAGTCTGTCCACCAGCCCTGCTCCTCGAGGCAGGGCACTGAAAACAACAGCCAGGCACTGCTACATCTGGCGTAACTCACATCCATTGAGGTCAGAGCTCGTCTAGTGCCGCTCGTCTGGGGCGGCACTAGGCTGGGGAGCAGGGCATGGGCATGGCAGCTGCTCCGCTCCAGTAGGGCCCATGGCGAGATAGGCCCCTTTGGACTGGTGCTGTGCCTTTGGAGTTGCTGCCTTGCTTTTGCAAGTGAAGGCAGCCTCCAGGCTCTCTTGTGAACGGATGCCTGGGGTTGCATGGGCATATGCGTCCCGCAGTCCCCCAGCCCCCCACTGCCACTCTCAGTTTCCAGATTGCACAGGATCCGCATCCCACCGGAGCTCCGGTGGTGCAGTGGCCCCTGGGCTCGGTGGCCATGGTTTCTTTTTTGCCATTTCCCCCATGCACCACAGTGGTGAGAGGGGTGGGTTGACAGGCGTGGCTTATTTTCATTTTCATGAGCTGCCTATCTTTGCAGAAACAGGGCTTTGTGGGGCCGGGACGGGAAAGGGGAGACCCATAACCCTGTGAATTTCAGGGGTTCACTGTAGTTCCAGCTATTTGTAGACTTATTGGTTAAGCTTCAGATACCTTTCACTCTCCTTTGTGGTTCTGGGTTTTTAGGTAGTTCTTGAAATTTCCAAGTTGTGTGTGAGAGGTTACAGCCAAAATACTGTTTTCTTTGGATTTCCACTGATTTTTAGAGAAAAGATTTACATGCCTTTTATATTTGAAAGGGCTTTTCCTGCTCCTTGGCTTTGCATCCTTTCTTCTTATCCTGGCTGGAATGATTTTGTGCACTGCAGCATTGGGTTGAGAATGAACATGAACTAAATAATTTGTACTTTTTAGCATAAAGTATAATTTTAAAAATTACTCTAAATTTTTTTAAAGTATAATAAAATATAATTCTTTTTTAATGCTTTTAATTTTTTTCTCCTTAGAGCTCACACAAATTGAGGACCCAAGGGAGCAATGGAGAAGGGAGCAAGAGCGCATGCTGAAGGAATATTTAATAGTTGCCCAGGAGGCACTCAATGCCAAGAAAGAGATTTACCAAATAAAGCAGCAGCGTTTTGAACTAGCCCAAGAAGAATATCAACAATTGCACAAAATGTGTGAGGATGACAGCCGTTCTTATGCCAGCTGTGAGTTTACTAGTCTTTTCTTGATTTTACCCACCTGCCTCTCGCAAGATAAGAAATATTGTGAAGTATTTGTGTCACACAACTCTTCTATGAATGAAAATTCTGACTACAGAAGAGAGGTGTTATCCTTTGACTCTGCTATTCTAGGTCTTCCATTTCCTGCTAGATTAAAATATAGATTTAACATTTAATAGGGATAAATGTTAACACTAAACAAGGATGTAACATTAAACAGAGCATCCCAGCTGGCATCTCTACCCATCTTGCTGTGGTGAAGCAAGACAACAAAGGCTGAATGTGAACCAGCCACCCACTTGCACTTCTAAACTCATATATTATTCTGCTGTCAACCTGGAGGGAAGACATTAACTTCGGGGAAACCTTCTGTGGATCCCTGGTCTGTTTAGCAACTTTATAAGGTCAAGAGCACTTCTGACCATGAAGTAGAAGGCAGTATTAGTGCACTTGATTCTTGATAGCCTGTGATCCTAATGTTGATGGTGTAGATTGTAAAGCTTTGATTTCCTGCCCTTTCCATTCTTTAGATGTCTCTGGTAGGTTGGATTAGATGTTACACTTTGTCTGAATTCTGAAGGTGTTGCACCACTGTCATGGCTGTTGCCTGGCACAGTAGGAGAAGGTGTCTTTGCTGAGAAGTCAGACAGTTTAGTTCAAAGAAGTGTAGCCAGTGGATATACCCAACAGCCATGTGGAAATGTGGTGGAGTTGTAGTGCACTGGTGGCTTTTCACTGGTGGCTGCTGTGCGTATAGCCATCGTTTAACTGTTTGCTGTTAAAGGACAAGTACTTGATGAGAATGGGAAGCTCTGCTTTATGCTTTTCTGAAAATGTTCAAGAAACCTGACTGTGGAGGGGGCCTTAAAGCAGGTGTCTGGTTAGAAGTGTTTAGCTACTGATCCAGTGCTATTTATTAATCCAGGATAATTCATACTTTTGCAAAAATCCTGAATAGAAGGTATTTTTAGGGCTGGGTTTTCCCAGATGGATTAGACTGAGTATTCTGTTACTGTTGAACTGGGATTCTCATCTTTGTTTAGTTTTAAATACATGTATTCTGTAATGTAGTTTGTGACAAAACTGAACAGTTTGACTATTATTTGCCCCGTTATGTTCAAGTATCTTAAGAAGTATTAAGATTTTTTTCTTATTAAGAAAGAAATTTTTAAAAGAATTATTGTTTAAAGAGTTTTTTACTTCTGTTTAAAGACTTGGAGTAGAGTAAAAGATAGTGCCATCAGTATTTTTTGAGATTATGAAATCTAAATAGGCATTTATTACAATACTTTTCTAGGAGTTTGGGCTTTTTGTTTTTCAGAAATCTGCAATAGTTCTGTGGGATATTTTGCTGGATTAAATCAGGTGAAGATACAGAAAGACAGTTCTGTTGAAGATGAAAATAAACTAGAAAAATAGAACCTGTTTTTCATATTTTTGAAGCTGTTGGAAAAGTCTCTGGAAACTGCAACAAAATAGGGCTGAAAATGACAAAATTGGAGCTTATTTGTAACAAATGCAAATGCTGTCAATTGACTCATGTTTCTCAATCTTCTGATAGGTTAGAGATTTTTAGGTATATCTGAAATTGATAGTGAGAATCTGCAAGAGCATTTAAATAAAACCTTCCACTTGTTTTGAGGTTAAAAATATTTTAATTTTTTCTAGATGTGTTAATATGTTGGTTTAAGGTCATATGCATCTGTTTTGAAAGAATGGGATGGACTGCTTAGTCAGATAATTTTATTTTTTTAAAATATCCTTTTGGAGGTTTTTCGTACTCTCTACTCAGGATTCCCAAAGGCTTCTTCTCCACTTGCTTTTCTTAATTTGATTCCTCCACTCCACCGTGGGATGCTTGTTTGTCCATTTATTGTTCAGAAATCCTGGGCTTCTAATTTAAGCACAATTATATGACTAGCGTTGGGTGCTTATATTGCAAATATCCTTGCCTCCACTACCACTCGTTTCAAGTTGTTGCATTAAAAGAACTACAACTTCACAGTGTTTTCCTCCGCTTTGCTGGGAGTTGCTGCCATTGGCTCAGTGTGGTGCGCTCATGACTGGGAAGTGTACGAGTGATTGTGGGTTGGCAAGGAGGTGCCCATGCAGCAGTTCTGTGACTCAGTTGTGATCATCGCTGTTTTAAAAAAAAAAAAAAATCCATAGAAAATCCTGGATTTAGAGAATTAGTCCAGGTATGACTACTCATTTTGGCAAGTTCCTGCACGTTTGCCATGGCCTTGGTGTTGCAGTATTCTTTCAGGAGTCAAAAGGCTCACTGCAGCGCAGATGCGGATATGGGTTTTGAAGCAGCAGCCTTCAGCTCTGCAAAAGGGTGCAAGGTCTAGCAGCACAGCCCCATGCACTCACATACCAGGCATTTTTCAGTGGACCAGTGCTGCCTTGAGGTGCTCACTATAAATCGTGGTTGCTCTTGCCCAGCTTATCCTCCTAGGAGCTGTACTTCATCTGTCTAGGCTTTAGGTTGTAATGCCACAGCTTGAAATCATTGCCTGACTTCAGATACACTGTGCTGAGAGTTCACTTGTCAGAGGTTGACTTGTATGTTGGTTCCTTATGTTGGAGCTTTAGGAGGGAACATTTTTCCCTAGCTGATATAATTTTGTTCCAACACCAGGGTTTTTTTAATTTTCATTTTTAATTTAGTCCCTATCATAATGTTCATTCAATGTACCTATGAAGCAACTAGCAATTGTTAATGTTAGACAAATTGCTTGCACCAGTTAATGCCACTATCCTGTCTTAGAAGCTAGTTGTGTTCAGGAAATGTGCAGTGCTGGTATATGCAATTTTTGTTGTTGTCCAGGACAAAAAAACCCGAAAACAAACCTCAGGTGGGCCAAATGGAAATATTCCATTGTATTTCCGCATAGTTGATTATTTTAAAATGTAGTGTCTTGTAACTCAAAGAATTAATTTAACGGTTTATTAAATAATGTCACATCTTAACAAGTGTATTAAAGAAGGGGGGAAAAAAAGTAAAATGCTGTTTTCCATCTGTTTAGCATTCTCTGGATTTTCAACTAATACCAAGTATGACCCATATCAGATTAAAGCAGAAATAGCCAGCCGTCGTGACAGAGTAAGTAATCTCTTTTTCATTTTGTAAAAATAGAAATTAAATGTGGGAACCAGAGGGAGACAATGTGTTTTTCTTTTACCTTAGCATGGACTCTGAATGTTCCATGCATTTTTAGAAATACAGTACTAAAAACCTGCTTTTATATTTAAGCCTGCTGTCCTATTAAAAGGACTCCATAACTGCATTTCAGTGACTTGTAAAGTCATGTTTTTTCCCTGTTACAAGTGTAAACATTTTTGTCACAGATGTCAAAGGCAAGCTCAGCCAGGCTTCCAGAAATTGCTTTCTCTGTGTGAATGCCACAGTAGTACAGTACTGTGTACTGTAAGTAGTAAATACTCTGCAGCCAAATTCTTTGATTGTTAAATGCAGTCTAAACCCACTCTCTCCATACTACTTACCCATTTTTAATGGGATTCCACCGAACTCTACATTTAGCCAGTTATTTGGAAACCTGTTCACAATTCAGTAGACCGGTTGGCCAATTAGAATTTTTTAGCTAAGTTAGGCAGAGCTCCTTTGTGAAGGGAAGGAGTTCGAGTATTCTGGTAGGCAGTTCTGTAATCAAAATGTTTCATATTTATATTTAAAAACAAATCAAACTAGAATCATGGTTTTGGTACCATCTTTGCTGAAGGAAAAAATAGTTCTTAAATTTCTTTCATGATAGTTGAGCACAGAGGTAAATATTGCACTTGGTTTCAGGCAAATTAATGTAACAGTCATGAGCAGTTATAAAAAGCACTTTGTAATAGTAAGCTCTAGAACCTATTTAAAAACTGTGCCTTTCTTTTTTGTAAGGGATGAAGCATGCCAGGAACTCAGCTTGCAAAATAAATAAAAAGTATTTCTCTTTGCAGGATAGTGTTCCAGTTTTGTTGTAGTGACCACTTTTCAGATGAGTGCCCTGAAAATAAATTCCATTCACCACCCTTCAAAGGCATTTTTTCTATCTGTATGTGTCTACTACGTGCTGACTAGTGTTTGCTTGTTTTACATACTCTAAATGTCAGCGTACTGTAAACAAGAAAATAAACATTTATTTAAATAATATTTAAAGAAAATAAACAAAGTCTTCACTTATACAACCGTTTCTCTCTGTTCCTGCATCTTAAATCAAAATGATCTACAAAGTGTAGGGAATAATATGTTCAACTAAATGTGTGCATAAGCATTGAGTTGTTTCAGGAAGTAGAATGAAATATGCACTATAAAGTGTTGGTCTGCATGATATTAGTGACTCATTTTTTCATTTTACTTTTGGTGAGCTTCTGAGAATTTAAAAGAGTTGGTGAGGGTATAGGAATGTTTTGAGGAAAGGGCAAGAACACATCAGGAAGTGGGAGGGCCACACAAGATGGTGGGACTCTGAGGGTCCTGGATACCCTAATTCCTGTGAAGCCCCTCACTCTTGGAGTGGAGCTAAAGAAAACATTAATTTATGCCTGGATGTGTAGAGAATTTTTTTTCAGCAGTTTTGTAATGATATTGTTATTTATTGTTGTGCATGGGAAAATGAGGAGCACCCGGTATATTTTAGAAAAAATAGTTTGATAACTAGAAGAAAGCATTTTTTTTTCCATACCTGCCCATCTTTGGGATCTCTGTTAGGTCTGAACCTCACCACCACTACTGACATACCTTAATTCTTCCCATTTGTCTGTAGTCCCTTACGTTCTCTTTCCCCTGTTGCCCTCAGTTATCTGTCAGCTTTTCAGGGCAAGAAGTTGTTTCTTAGCAGATCATTTTTGGTGCTGACAGCTCTCTTCTAAGGTCTGTCTAACCTACTCAGGTAACTCTAGATAAAGCACAAAAATATGTTTTTGGAGACGTCTCTGATTCATGCGCACTAGTTGGATCAAGGTAACTGGCAGGGATATTGAGGGGGCAAGACAATATGAAAATAATTGTAGAAAGCCAGGCTGCCATTTCTGTGAGACGCCAGTTCTGCTGCCAATAATTTTGCTTTCCCAGATTGAAAAATTAACAGCATTGGATATTCAGGCTTTTTAAAAGTTGAATAAAGAGTTCAAGACAGTGAAGAGGTGTCTCTGGTACAAAAGGAGAAGAAAAATTATATGGATCCACAAGAAGGGCAGGAAAGATGATCCGAGTAATTACAGACCTGTCAGCCTGACCTCAGTCCTGGGCAAAGTCATGAAACAGATGTTTTTGTGTGCTATTATGCAACAACTGTAAAACGACCATGATATTACAAACTGTTCNCCTGTAGTAGGAACAGTGTGGCCAGTCAAACTAGGGAAGTTCTCCTTCCCCTGTACTCAGTGCTGGTCAGACCACATCTTGAGTACTGTGTCCAATTCTAGTCTCCCCAGTTTAAGAAGGATGTTGAGCTGCTTGAGAGGGTCCAGAGAAGGGCGACAAGGATGGTGAAAGGACTGGAGGACAAGCCCTATGGGGAGCGGCTGCGGGAACTGAGGTTGTTCAGCCTGGAGAAGAGGAGGCTCAGAGGTGACCTCATTGCTGTTTACAGCTACCTGAGGGGAGGTTGCCACCAGGTGGGTGTCAATCTCTTCTCTCAGGCTGATGACACCAGAACAAGAGGACATGGCCTTAAGCTGCATTATGGGAGGATTAGACTGGATGTTAGGAAGAGGTTTTTCACAGAGAGTGATAGCTCATTGGAATGGTCTGCCCAGGTAGGTGGTGGAGTTGCCATCCCTGGAGGTGTTTAAGAGTAGGCAGGATGAGGCATTTAATGCCATGGTTTAGACAATGGGTTGGTGTTGGGTTACAGGTTGGACTCAATGACCTCCAAGGTCTCTTCCAACCTTGCTAATACTGTGATACTGTGATTGAAACTTGCTAGCTATTAGTAAAAGCTGTTGAAGATAGAAACATGGTGGAATAGATGAGGAAATTTATTCTTTGAAACCCTGAAGTTGCGACTGATGTTTGATTTGGTCTTACGGTATTTCAGAAAGTCCTCTGTTATTTTAATGCAAATTTTAAAGCTAAAAAAAGAAAGCTTATAATTTCCGATTTTTTAAAGTAGCTTAGGATTTTGTATTTAAAAACCAATTATTTTTATTATAGACTTTTTTGTTCCATATTATTACTTCAAGTTATTTTGTTATATTCAGCTTTCTAGGCTAAAACGAGAATTGGCACAGATGAAGCAGGAGCTGCAATATAAAGAAAAAGGAGTGGAAACTCTGCAAGAGTAAGTTAAGAGTATGTGGGGGGATTTATTTTTTATTATTAATATAATCATCGTCATTATGATTGTCATAATCATCATCTTTACTTGCCTAGGAATTGATTTCTTAGAAGTGTATTGCCAAAAATAAAATGTTAAGTGCTTTGCTTTAGACTTTCTACTGTGGTAGTGATGCAGGGTGAGAACAATGTTGAAATGATGGAAGGGTTGGACAGAATTGGTTGGAGTAATGGTTTCATAGATTCACATGCAAGAACAGTTTTGTAGGTCATGTTCTTTAACTCTTCCTGAAGATATTGATGAAGTGGAATTAGGTTTTTAAAATATTTTCCAAGTATTTTCTGGAGCTATCTACTGCCTGGAGCACAGCCCAAAGCACCCTCCTGGTCTCCCTCCCATGAGGAAAGGAAGCTCAGAGCAATTTGCCGCTCCTCCCAGGGCTATTAGGACCTATGCTCTGTTTCTTGTGTGCTCAGTAGTGTCAAAGGTTGTGGTGACCCTCTCCCTGCCACTCTTCCTTCAGGTCATCAGATGGGAACTGAGTGACTACATCTGTAATTAGTCACCTACACATATAGCACATGCATGGGATTCCCGTGGGATAGGGAAACGGGTTACCAGGCCACAGAGCAGAGGGCAGGCAGGTAAACACAGGTAGTTGTGACTTCCAGATCTGTTCAGCAAGGCCAGGGACTGGACCAAGAGCTTGAAGAGCACTTGGATTTGCCTTGGACATGTGGCTGTTCATTTAGGAATCTTAACCTTTTTTCCAGCATGCACATGAACAAACTGCATAATGCAGGAGCTTCCTGCAAGTTGCATGTCTGATACATTTTGTAATGTAAGTACGGTATCCGTGGAAGTTTTTGAAGCTTTGGATTTGTTGCATTGGTGCTAAAAAGCATGGACTTAGACTTTCGCTTCAAGAATTCTGACAAAGTTCCAGGGATCCTGGAGCAATTAGGCTACTTGTTTTCCGACTTCGATGTTGATGGATACTGCACTAACAAAACAATATAAAGGGAGATTCTAAAGGAGAGGGAGCGGCCCTTTTTATGGTTTTGGTGTGTTTGGTTATTTTTTTGGTGGTTTTTGTTTTTTAATCAGCTTACAAGGCTCTTTTGTTTTATAAAGCACTTAAATAGTTTTCAGAGGAGAAAACTTATTCAACCAAAATTCTTCATTGGCAGATATAATGGGATTGTTTTCACATATAAATATGCTTTTATTGAAGCATTTATAGGTAGGTAGAGAAAAGGTTAATGTGTGATATTAACTGAAAATTAGTGAAATAAAGCACTCAAAATTACTTGCTGTTTTAATGTACTAAATAATATTTTAAGTATAGTCAATGTCTTAGTATAGTGATCTAGATATGTAAGCAGAAATAGAACAAAAGCAAATTTGTCTTAAGATTCTTACTGGTATTTTCTTGGAGTAAGAATTGCCTTGCCCTTCCTGCTTTATATGTTTTCCCTCTCCTGGTTATTGGGTTATTTTAAAGGTATAGGTTCAATTGTTTTATAAAAGGACTAACTACTTGACTAGGCTGATGAAAGTATTTGAAGGCCATTTGAAACTCAAGATTGTTTTAATTAGTATAATTCATTTAAGATAGTCCAGCAAAGTAGTGCAACTTTTTGAGAAGTAATGTCTGAGAATGATTAAGAATACAAATGTTAGTCTTGGATATAGTCCAAGTCAAGTTGTCCATGCTACAGTATGGGGTTATAGGTGAGACATTCAAGAGAGGAATTATTTTAAAGCATATCTGATTTGTCAGTGGTCACTCTAATCATCTAGTTTAAAAGTTCAAGCATGACAACTTGGTTCTTCAGTGCTGCCCACTGCTGGGGTTGCTGTAGTTCCTCTCTGTCCTGCTAGTGCTCTGAGTGACACTTGTTGCTTGCTGAATCTGGGGAGAAGTTTTTGCCCGTATGCTATCTGGAGTTGGAGTGAATTTCTGTCTGTGTGCGCCTTGCTGAGCTCTGTGCTCTGCAGTGACTTCATAATTTGTGAAAGAGATTTGTGGTTTTGTTTTTGTTTTGTGTTTTAAAGTAATTTTTTATTTGTCCTTCTGGTGAGATACGTGCTTTCTGGTGAGTATTTTCTAGTAGGAAGGCAGCCAATTTGGAGAGTACTTGTACTAACAACTGAAGAGAGGAGTTTCTGTGTGTAGTCAGTAGACAAATCAGGCTGGCAGCCTGACTGTGCTGTAGCTCGTCCCTTCGTGATCCATCCCTTACGTCTTGTATGTGCCTGGAGAGAAGAGTCACTGAAGTATCCAGGCTGAAGTAATTCAGCTTTTGCGGAGCCTCTAAGTAAGCTTATTGTGTAAAAAGATATCCATTGCTCCTTCTTTAAATAAAAAATGCTGATTTCTGCCTCCTTCTTCCCTTTTTTAAAAGTTCATTGCATCTCAGACATTTCCAACTTCATGTTTTCTAAATTTTTGATCTGTGTAATTCCTTCTTTTTGTGCTTGGTCAAATCTTCAGGTAACTGTCAAATTGCAAATGGCATGCATGCTGTTCAGGTTTTTTAAAGTGGTGTTCTTAATTTTATTTGAAGTATAAGCCAAGAATAATATTGGAAGCCATCACATTTGGGGCTTTACATCTGACCAAATGATAGCTTTGAAAATCTTACCAGAGTGGCATTATGAGCAGGTATTGGAACCTGCTGCCATGGGACTCTCTGTGCAGCCTTTGATGAGTATAGCTCTCAGAAAAGAGACAACTTTTATGGTGAGGGTAGTTAGGTTGCTCAGTATTTCCATCACTTCATATTGCTCTCTGATTCAAATGCTTTTGTTAAATGCAAATCTCTTGCATTGACTTTTTCCATGTACAGTGTCTGCCTTGGACTGTGTTTTGTTTTCTGTTCTTTTTAATTTTAGTAAAATGGCTTAGCCATCTTTAAGGAGAACGAAAAGAAAACAAAACCACAAAACGACTAGACAGAAGTAGGATTTTGTGGGAGGAGACAGGATTGAAAGTTTTTTTGATACCTCTACAACTTCAATGCAGTCAAAATTTCGATCTACGTAGTGGCAGCTTTTTATCAAGGCTCTACTTTCTACAGTTGCATATTTGGCAATGTTGTGATAAACCTCTGGACATCACAGTTCGTGTTTGGCCATTGCAGACTTTCTAGAACTTTCTAGAGCTCACTGTTTAAAGCCTGCAAAGGTTCCCCCCCATGCAGGATGGTGTTCCTTGGCCTCCGCCAGTCCCTTTGCCCCAAGTGCGTCTCATCCTGTCACAATCCAGAATTACAGGGTTAAATACAAGCCATTTCTGGAACAAATTCCTTCCTCTGGCCTGACAGCAGTTCCTCTTCCCCTGTGTTTTCAGTGACCCTTCTGCTCCCCAGGCAGGAATTTTGGAGGAAGAAGGCGGTTAGCATCAAAGGAAATGAAAACTTGGCCAGTTGGTCATGAGAGCGGAGTGAACGCTGTGAGAAGTTGAGAACGGCAGGGAATTAGGAGTGGCTAAACATTTTTTAGCTGAAGACTAATTTAGAGGATAAGAGACTTGACAAAAGCTTTAAAATTAGTTTTTAACTCAAGTACAGACCTGTGCTTTGGTGAAGATGCGGAGAGTCTTGTGTGTTTGAGAGCATGTGGAGGAAAATGGAGGAACACTCAGTCTGTCCTGTAGGACTGAAAGCGTATTAAAAGACTGTGTATCCTACAAACATCTTCCTCAGAAAACATGTATTATAGTTTTTTGTATTAGTTGAATATTCTTTCTATTCATGCAAATGTCTGGTCTATATTTGCATAATGTTATTTTCTGTTAATAAAATGAAAGACTCCTGTTAACGCTATGTCTTTCAAAACCAGATCTATATGAAAAAAATGAAAAAAATTTACAGACAAGAAATAACAAGTAATTTTGTAAGCTACTTAAGTCAGTTTGGGTTGACAGCAATTTAAGCTGAAATACTTTTAGCAGTAGATACTTTTCTGATTCTTTCCTTAAACAAATATTGATTCATATGCAGGGCTCCAAGGTGACATCCAGGAACATGAATATGTGGATAACTGGACAAAAATCTGGTTGAAATTAAACAATTTCCTTTTCCTGAAATGCCACCTTGGTCCTGGCAAACAGTATAATGAGGCATTTTCGTGTTCAATGTTTGGATGGAATCTGTGTTCTTAACATTACAGTCATCTTCAGATGAAAATGTGTTATCTTTTTCATGTGACTTTAAGGGAATTGGATTAGTTGTTTGATCAGGGTTTTATCTTTTCAGGATTTTAACTAAAAATTAGTGAAGATTAAAAGGAAAACAAAACAAACCAAACAAAAATCCGAACTTTAATCCACCTGACATTTAAGTCCTTTCTTGTTCTGGAACCAGTAATCATAAAAGATTATGTATTTTCTGACGTAACATGGGGAAAAATTGTGTTTAAACAGAAATCTTGACATTCAGGCATATATTGTGTTGTCTCCAAAAGCAGGAACTGTCAAAAAACCGTAAATAAAACAAAACTGTAGAAACCTAACCCTTTTTTTTCCCCTGAAACATTTGAGCTGCACAATAAAACCACAGGATTTTCATTCAAGCCTTTTGATTTTCCATTTTAATTTTTAAGCAAATGACCTTATTGCAAGTGGAATTTCACTGGTTTTATTTAACCGGCAGAACATGCTGAGTGTTGTTGATACTCTTAGCTTAGTATAATACCTACCTTGAAACATGTAATTAATATTTTAGTTTGTATCTTCTTGTCCTATATATGTAGCATGCCCTNACGGCCATCACAAGCCCTCCTCCCCACAGGGCAGGGTGAGTCCCGCCCCACAGGCACCGTGGCACCGCCTCTCGGCAGAGGAGAGTCAAACTGCGCATGCGTCAGGCAGCTGGGGTCGCGGACGGCTAAGTCCTATTTGCGAAAAAATCGCTTTGCAAATGGGCGAGGTCGTGAAGGAGAAGTCGCGATACAGAGAGATTCACTGTACAGAATCACAGAATATTATGAGTTGGAAGGGACCCACAAGGATCATCTAGTCCAACTCACCACCTAACACCCGTACAGAGTCCGAGAGCACATCCCAGAGCGTAACACCACCTAGGTCCCTCACAGTCTAGCAGCGCACTCCGAGCCGGAAG
>WEKX01020889.1:104842-148404 GCA_013390025.1 Pitta sordida | reverse complement strand
CCACAAGACATGCCTTTCCTTGTTACTCTAAGCCCAGTCAAAGCCCGGGCAGCGCTGCCTCTACGGGGACCAGTGGATGTTAAAAGGGAAAGAAACGCCGATACCGATGCCGCTCCCTCCACCCCGCCATAAGCGGCACGGGGTGTCGCAGTGTTGCAAAGTTAAGGTTATTCCAGGCTTCAAGAATGCCGGAATACAAGAGCTCAGGGACACCCCTTCCCCACCGCTGAGGCAGAGTGAGCACGTGTGGGTCGGCGCGGGGCCCCCGGGGCTGGGCTGGCGCGAACACCGGGGCTGGGGGGGAGCGCTGGGGTGGGGTGGGAGCAGTGGTGCGAGGTTTGGGCTGTGCGCACACACGGTTGCAGCAGCCACACAGAAACAGTTCCTTTTGCTCCCCTGTGCTGAGAGACATCATGGAAAGGAGTGGAAAGCGCTCTGGAGTGCTGGGGGGGGGAGCAATGGGTGTGGCCTACATGCATATTTACAACCTGTGTGTCTTTGCGAGTTTGACGTTTCGCGAGGCCCGTGGCATGACCCGTTCCTCGCAAATGATGGGGTATAACTGTACATAAAGGTTATTGCTACAGATTTATATAGTTTTGTCTAACAAGTGCAAGTTTTAAGTATCTTCCTAATAATTTCAGAATTAGATTTTTAATTTCCTATATTGAAATTATTTTGTCCTTGAAAGTGCTACATTTTAAAGCTATTACTGGTAAAACAAACTTTCTTATGAAATCTTGCTTGTTTTGAAATTTTTTAATGGAGGAGTTTGAAGTGTTGTGTAAGAAAACCGGGATTTATTTCAGAGAGAGGAAGTAGAGAGTTTCTTAGGAATACTGAGTCTAAATCTGGCCAGTGTAAGCAGCAGAACTAAACATAGTAGAACTGACTCAGTCCTTGTGTAGGTGCTCGGAAAATTGTTGCTGTTGTAGAAATATGGTAATTGGATTTAGTTGTGTGGGAGAGAAGGCTGACAAGGGAAGAAGAGGGTGGTCAAGTTTAAATTGGATGCTGTGATTACAAATAAAGCCAAATATGTAGTGCCGCTGCTCCAAAACACTGGGAGATCTTTTTATATAAAATTGAATAATCACAGAATCACAGAATATTATGAGTTGGAAGGGACCCACAAGGATCATCTAGTCCAACTCACCATCTAACACCCGTAAAGAGCCCGAAAGCACATCCCAGAGCGGTAACACAAACCTAGATCCCTCACAGTCTAGCAGGCCACTCCGAGCCGGAAGGGGCCCAGGATCATCCAGCCCTACACCCCCCAGCTAGACCATGTCACTAAGCTCCTCGTCCAGTCTTCTCTTAAACACCTCCAGGGATGGCGACTCCACCACCTCCCTGGGCAGCCCATTCCAATATGCAATCACTCTCTCTGTGAAAAACCGCTTCCTAACATTAAGATTAAACCTCCCCTGGCGTAGCTTGAGGCCGTGCCCTCTCGTTCTGGTGTCGTCAGCCTGGAAGAAGAGGTCCACACCCATCTGGCTGCAACCTCCCCGCAGGTAGTTGTAAACAGCAATGAGGTCCCCTCTGAGCCTCCTCTTCTCCAGACTGAACAGTCCCAGTTCCTGTAGTCGCTCCTCATAGGGCCTGCCCTCCAGTCCCTTCACCATCCTCGTTGCCCTTCTCTGGACCCTCTCAAGCAGCTCAACATCCCTCTTAAACTGGGGAGCCCAGAACTGCACACAGTACTCAAGATGAGGTCTGACCAGCGCTGTGTACAGGGGAAGGACAACCTCCCTGGACCGACTGACCACACTGTTCCTGATGCAGGCCAGGATGCCATTGGCCTTCTTAGCCACCTGGGCACACTGCTGGCTCATATTGAGTTTCCTATCAATCAGTACACCTAAGTCTCTCTCCACTTCACTAGTCTCGAGCCACTCCTCCCCCAGCCGATAGCGGTGCATGGGGTTGTTATGGCCGAAGTGAAGAACCCGGCACTTAGTCTTGTTAAACCTCATACTGTTGGAGCCTGCCCATCTCTCCAGCCTGTCAAGGTCCCTCTGGAGGGCCTTCCTACCCTCCGGCAGTTCAACATTTGCCCCCAGCTTAGTATCATCTGCAAACTTGCTGATGATGGATTCAATTCCCTCGTCCATGTCATCGATAAAGATGTTGAACAGTACTGGGCCCAACACTGACCCCTGTGGGACTCCGCTGGTGACTGGCCGCCAGTCTGATGTTGCACCATTCACCACCACCCTCTGAGCTCGCCCTTCCAACCAGTTTGTAACCCAGCATAAAATGTTCCTTTCCAGCCCGTGCTTTACAAGTTTCTCCTGAAGCTTATTGTGGGAATCCGTGTCAAAGGCTTTGCTAAGGTCCAAGTACACAACATCCACAGCCTTTTTGTCATCAACCAGTCGAGTCACTGGATCATAAAAAGAGATCAAGTTAGTCAGGCAGGACCTGCCTTTCCGAAATCCATGCTGACTAGATCCAATGTCATGGTTGTTCTGCAGTTGCTGTGTAATAGCACACAAGACCATCTGTTCCATGACTTTGCATGGGACTGTGGTCAGGCTGACTGGTGAAGGTGCATGGTTAAGTTCCTGCAAGCAGTGTATTTGTCTCTCCTCCCTCATCCTTTTCATACTTCTGTTTCTGTTCCAGTGTGCATATGCTTTTAAAATACTGTCCTTTATCCTTGGGAAGCACGGGCATTTCGTTTTTGTGGGGTTTTTATTGCTTTTTTTCTTTTCCTTTCTTTTTATTACCAATTAAATTGGCTGAAAAAGTTAGATAGCAACTGCACTGAAATTGTGCAGAAAGCTTCAAGATCAGGTGCCAACAGACAGTGATGAAGTGACAGTGCTCATTTCTCTCTTTTTGGATAAGTCTGGGCTGATGTGCCTAGAACTTCACATTAGCAGTAGGCTGCTCTGGCAGTTTCTGTGGGATTGCCATAAACAATCCTTAAACTCCAGATGAAAGATTGATTCCTCCATATAGCTGGGGAGGAAATTACTCCTAGCAGTTCACGTAAATTGTTTCTGTCTAAAACTATGCTAACTCGGGTTGTAGTTTTCCATGTTAGGATTGCTGGTGGCTGTGTTTTCACTCAGCCAACTAGAAGGACTCACGGTATTTATACTTCCCCGAGGCATAGTCGGTCACCTGTGCACATAGATGTAATTTAAGGTGATGCTACTTGGCGATTGCCACCTGTCAAATGCTTTGTAATTTTTAAGTAGTGACCAGGGTTCAGCAACTGTGCCCAGATAGAAAGCCTGGCCAGCAGCCAAGTAGTCCTTCATTAACTACCAGGAAAAATACTGGAGAGTGTCAGAAGCATACCAGGAGTGTATAAAGTAGCTGAAATACAGACAAAAGTTGAGATTTAAATTCTGGCATCAGGGGCTGTATTGGCATGCATACCTGTAACATCATAGGTGTTAGCCAAATGGGGCAAATGGGCTGCAGGGAGCCCCCACCACCACCTCTGATTCCTTGGAACTCCCCTGCTGAGAAGGGGAAAAAGGCATTTCCTTCACGTTCCTGATCAGAAACAGGGTGGGGGGAGGTCCTGGGAATGCCCTCCAGAGCACTGAAGCTGAGGGTGGTGGGGTGGTGGATGGGGCTTAATTACATATTCATGAGTTCGCTATCTTCACAAATCATGGTCTTCATGGCACCAACCTGGACCCGTGGACCTGCAAAACCCGAGATCTCACTGTGTTTTGTTTATTGTTCATAATGGCTCAATTTAATTGTGAGGTGGCAGAAGAGTTGGCTTTTTTGGAGGACCCAGGACAGGTGAGGTTTCTGGAGGGAAGTGGTGGTAGCCTTGTCCTACTGTCAGCATGTCTGGCATTGCTCTGCACTGTCCTCCATCCCTGCCAGTGCTGAGCAGCCCCACTTGCATCCCGGAATAACAGCAGACAGAGACTGAGGAGGGAGCAACAAGTTCTCCAGATTGTGGTGTGTACCTATGTCTCTCTTCGGCTTTCCCTAATAGAAAGGAGACAAAGTGTGCATGATTTGAGGGTGTGTCAGGGAGGAACACAGGCCCCCACTGTTGTAGTTATAGGGAGCCTGCTTATTCATCCTATACCAGGCTGGCAGTTTTCCCTCTTTTACATCTCTCTAGTGGAGGTTGGCCGGAGGGAGGGACTGGTATATGAGAGCAAAGGGATGGACCATGTATGATGGAAATGGAGGCCACCAGAAAAAGCTGTTTTTTCTGACTAATTTCAGGCCTGCTGCAGTTCCATCCTCTTGGATGCTGCTTAGGCTCTGAAACCAGATGCCTTTGTCTTCAGGGTGGCTTTGCTATTCCTGTCAGGAGTAAACAGTTGCCGTTATACATGTTCATTTCTGGACCCCATTAGTTGAATTGTTGTAAGAAGAAGCAGCATTGCTGTGTTACCCTTTTTAAACTGCACTTTGGAGAATGAGAAATCTCCTGATAATTGGGTACAGACAATAACCTGGGCTTATTGCAAATCACCAGTTGTCTGAGACACTGAGGTTCCTGAGGGCCAGCCTTTTCCCGATGCAGTACTTCAAATTTGTCTCTGATTCTGTAGTTCAGACACTGGAATAAACAGTTTTAGAGATTTTTTTTTTTTCATGTGTATTTTTAGAACCAGATTGTTTGATTATGACTTGTAAATTGCTACAGCTCTTCAAATTTCTAATAATTCTTTTCACAGTATTAGACTGTCCTTTCTCTTTTGGTCCTTTCTCTTTTTCTCTGTAGTGTTTGTCTCATGTGCAATGCTTAGGGTCTCTGTCATAAATGGCAGCCTACGCAATGATCTAATACTACATTATCTGTAATTTTTGAAAAAGAGGGCACAATAAGAAAATAAAAGCAGTATTAACAATTTTATTTTTTTAAAGTAATTTTAAGGGCCGGTCAACCAAGCTTATATTGTCAAACAAATTATTTTTATTATTTTGTGTGATTCTGTCTTGTTCCCCTTTGCCCTTAAAGGCTGTTTGAGGTCTCTGTTTTACCCTGACAGTTTGTGTCATTGTCTAAACATTTCAGCGATGTCCTTTGCTTAACCCGAAGTGTAAAATATCTCTTAAGTATGTGAACCTTGGGTAAGAGAGCACAAGGGTGAAATCAGCTGTCATAAAAGTACAATCAATAAAAGGTATTCATCAAGTTGGATGTGATAACGGTAGTGGCCAAGGAATGTAACCTGTGCAGAAGATGGCAAAAGGGCAGGTGAATCACATTTGTCTTCTGTATCAGCTAACATGAAGTTGACAGCTGCTACATTTAAAGACCTGCAAACCATACAGAAGATAAAGCCTTCATAGATCTAACACGAATAATTTAAAATCTTTTTACTGTTAAATGCATCTTTTAAAAGGAGAGGTTTATTTCAAAGCAAAGCTTGTGCATGTTAGTAGCACTGGAATAGATTTTACTTTCTGTAAATAACTCTTTATAGGCAAGCTGCCAGTCATATATCTTAAGTGCAGTATTTTAATTTGTTTTCTGTTATTAAAAAGTATTATAAAACCAATTTTTTCTAATTTTTAAAAAATCTCTCTTCCTGTAGAGCCTGGCCAAGTTAACAGATGGATTCAGGAATAGCTGTTGTATTACAGATTCCCTGCAGGATCTGCAGCACAATTCTAGTTCACTCAGTGACTCTTGTTTACCTCAACAACACTGCGATGCTTGTTCTCAGACTGACATCTCTGGAGAGGTATGATTTCCTATGTGAAACATTTACTGTAGAAAATGAGCTGATTTTGAACTGGAATTGAAAGGGTGTTGACTTTTGGAGGAGGACAAAAAAATCCAAGGCAATCCTGGTGGTGAGGGAGTTGCATTTGTTTATTGTTTCTGAAGTATGTGACCCGTGGGCTTGGTGGTTCTCATACTTGCACATGGCACAGGGATGTAGGGCCACCCTTGGAGGTCAGTGACATGTAAAATCAGCTCCTGAATTCAGCCAGCGCAGCAGAGCCCATCTCACATTACCACTAGTGACCACAGGTTCACCTGGGAGTACCAGCTCTTGCTGAGGTTGTCATAGACCTCTTCTCTTCATGTCTCCAGCTCTGATTTACTGATACAGTAATACCTCGCTGCATTTTGACTCCTCCATTGCGACCTCCTGGTTTGCACGAAATTTTATCTGCAAATCTGCCTCCGTGATTTCTGGAGCTTCCCAGCCAATGGTTGCAGAGTGCCTCTGCTTTGCCGAGGGGCGGCACCAGTGCTCCGTGTGGGGTGGGACTGGCCTGGCTCCGCAGGGAGAGCGCGTGGTACCTCTCACTCCCGTGGCATTTATGGTCCTGGGCGCTGTGCCCCAGTCCCTACCCCTCTCCTCTGTGTCTCCGCACCTGGTCCCTACAGTGGAAGGCTCATGCCAGGTATGTCCCAGGCAGCTGCTGAGACCCAGTGCAGCACCACCACAAGTCACGCCATTCCCTGTTACTCTAAGCCCAGCCGGGGGACTGACCCCTGCTGAGCGCGTGTTACTTTTTCCATGGCTACAGGTGGGGAAGGCAATGCAGTCTGTGCCCGGGGAGTGCACACGTGGTGCACCTGGTGATGACATAGCCCCAGGGAAAGTGTCCCACGAAAGTGGGGCTGGGCTGGCTGCGGCGGTGGTGGGGCAGCTGTGTGCTGGGATGGGGCAGGGGCGGAACGTGCCCACGCCACTGCCTCAGCTGCTGCGCCAGAAGGAGGCTTCTGTTCCCCCATGCCCTCCCACTGCTGCAACAGGGGAAGTGGTGTTCTGCTGGCTCCATACAGCCAGCACTCCCGGGACCGGTGGATGTTAAAGGGAAAGAAACTCCGACACCAATGCTACCCCCCACCATAAGGGGCACTGGGTGTTGCAGTGTTGCAAAATTAAGGTTTCCCAGGCTCCATGAGTGCCAACCAGAGCCCGGGGACACCCCTTCTCCGCTGCAGCCCCGGAGCTTCCCCCTGTGGAGGCAGTGCAAGCATGAGCGGTGGCAGCAGCCCAGCAGCAGCTGCGGAAGCAGCAGTGTGGCCGAAGAGAAGCCCAGGGATTCTCCGGGGAGTCTCCCCAGGCAGAGAGAGGGCTCAGAAACACTTCCCTTTACTCCCCTGTGCTGTGAGGGTCCATGGGGAGGAGCGGAAAACACTCCCCAATGCTCCTGATTGGCTGGGAGTGGAGCGATGGGTGTGGCCTGTATGCATATTAATAACCTGCATGTTTGCGAATTAGACCCTGACAATTCCCCTGACAATTTCGCGAGACCCTGACAATTCCCCTTCCTCACAAAGGGTGAGGTATGACTGTATTTAAATTAAAACACTTTATGTTTTAGACTTGGATAAAGTTGAAAAACTCTGACTGTTCATCAGTGATTCAGTTTGCTAACCCTTGATTTCCAAGATCATAGTTTATTGAAAGGGCTCATTTATCTTCCATGCTTTTAACTATAAACTAGTTTTCTATTTCTAAAGCATAAAATTGATTTTTATTATGCTAGTACTTAAAGCATGGATGTTTTTTTACTAAGTCCGGTAAGCAAGACTTATTTATCCTTTTATTGTGAGAGTGTTTTTAAATACTTATTTCTTTCTCTCTTTTTTTCCCTGTTTCCTTGCTCTTCAACCCTGGAAGTTTGGGTTTGATGACAAAACAAGACTTGTAGACAAAGTGAGACTGAATTGGCAATATGAAGAGGCCAAGAAAAGGTAATTTAAGATATATTTATTGGCTTTTATATTTATTCTTGTGACTAAAGTGTTCAAAGTAGAATGGGAACCATCCTCGTAGCTGAAATGTCTTGGCAAGAATAATTCGCTCACTATTGAGTAGTTCACAGATAATAAAAGTTTAAGTAAACATAAGACTTTATCGTAAGATTATTATATTTGTTTGCAGAGATAAAGCTAAATGACAGCCCTGTTCTACACTTGTATAAACATCAAATTGTAGTCGTCCAATTAAATGGTTTTACATTTTTTCACCCTCCTTCTCAAACCTCGATATAAACAGTCTTTAAATTTACACTTATCAGCCTTGTCTATCAGTATATTCAAAGCTTTGCATACCTGTTTCAAAGTTCAATGTACTGAAGTCATGGACCTAGTGTGAAGAAGGAATACAGACTTCGTGTGAGATAAATGAAGATGTTCAGAGCTGGACAAAAGGGTACATAAAAATGAATGTTGAGATTTGAAAAACAATTGATAAAAGTAAAAAAGCATATTGCTTGAATCTTTCGATCTAATTGCTTATCATAAGTATTTCTCTTGTGGAGGTCAGTCTTGCAGTGCTTTTTCACAGCTTTGTAGAAGTAATCTTTTCTTATTTAGTACTGTTTTACAAGTACTATCTACTTGTATAGTTTGGCGTAGCCTCATTGAACCTCATTGTTTTCAAACTATTTACTGCGTTCAGGACAATACTGTGGGTATAGGTGATGACTTGAACACAGTATTTAATGCACTTTTGATTATTTTAATTTGTGCTGATAGAGCATTCTGTTACTGATATTGACTGACACTTAAAAGATTCTGTATAGTTAACTTTAAAAATCTTAGTTTTGAATGTTTATTAAGTTAGATTTTTTTTCTTTTTAAAGTTTCAACTTTGCCAGTTTTTCACATCTCTCAGAACAAGGATTAAAAAAAGAAGTTCAATGCTTTTGCCTCTTTTTTTTCGTATTATGGTGACTTTTCTTTCGGGGAATCTGTAGTACTGTCACATGGCAGGAATTGAAAGCTTTATAGGCGGTTCACCATTTTGTTGTTCTTGGAAAATGTACCCACATTTGGACACAATACAGGCTTCAAAAAATTAAATTGGTGCAAGCATGTTAGATAAACATAGTTAAATCTTCAGGATTTGTAGCTTGAATAAAAGTCTGTGTTATAAATACTGCATGTGAAGACCTGTGATTATTACCTAAAAAAGGTTAAATAATTGAGGATAAAAAGGGGAAAATAAAAACGTTTCAGGATCCTATTTGAACACAGGCTTAACATTTAGCACGTACTACTCCAGTGATCATTTAGGGACTCAGGATAGTTGCTGAAAGAAGAATGCTAGAATTTAATTTCATGCTGTTTACTTTAGTGGAGCCACTGATGCTGTGAAGATTGTATTAAAACGGTTTTAGTTCAGTTTTCTGACATACCCTTTCTGTGTGTTTTTCAAAACAATTATCTTCTTGTGTGTTATTGCTGGGAAAAGGTGGAATAGTGTGTTTCTAGAGGAGGCGGAGAGGTGTTGTGGGGGTTTTTTGTGTTGCTTTTTTATTTAGTATCAAAACATTTCTCAGGTCGAAATGCCAAACATTTGTTTCTGCATGGAATGCAGTATTTCTGAACATCAGAAGTGAGCTGGGGTTTGATCTTAATTAAGTGTAGAAAATCTTGGTATCTAACCTTCCAACTAGAGAGTGGTAATTGCAGTAAGAGTAGTTTTGCTATCCCGGGATAATAGCTTGGACAATGGTGTGTTATTTAGCAAAAGCATGTTAGTTGCTTTAAAATAGTAGCCTTATTCTGCCCAGTATGTTGTACGGAAGTAATCAGCTTTCAGCTTTTGAGTGGAACTGCACAAAGCTCATTGCCCCTACCAGTTATCTCTGTGGTTGCATTCTTCATTTATCATGCATTCCTTCCCCTTAGCTTGCTGGTATTTCTGTAGGGCTTTTGTCTCTACTAAATATCTTTGTGTTTGTTCTCCCTTGGCTGGTGAAATATCTACTGTTACTGCACAGTGTGGGTGACGGAATGTGCTGTGATGGATTAAAATCCACAGAGTAGAAAATTAAAATGCTACAGTATGTCACAACTGTAAGGCAGTATTTATGACTACATACTTGTCAAGTGGGGTGTGAAAACATATAGTAAGTAAGTACAACAGACAAACTTTTAATAGGAGAGTTTTAAAATGCACTGTAGGAGAAAAACATCTATTTTTTCTTAAAGGAAAGCAGGCAAAAAGCCTCACAAACTGAAGGGGCAGAACGTTTTAGGTAGTCTTGTGAATCTAGCCAGATATAAGCGGAGTATTTGCCATATGTAGTAAGAAGTCATTACAAATGTTCTCTATACATAGAGTCTACGCAAGGAAATGCAGTGTTGGGATTTCTGAAAGAACTGTCAGAAGGAATTCAGGAGAAGAGACCCAGTGATAGCAGAAAAGTTGGCTTGCACTCCCAAAATCTCTCTTTTCCCTCATAAGAGATAATTTCATTTTTACTTCTCCTTCAAAAATCTCTCTAACAGCTGAGTGGTTTGGCCTTTGCATAAATTAAGGCATTCACATAGCTTTTTACCCTCCTTCAGTTTCTCTCTGGAAGGAAGTTGGATGATTTGCAATTTAATTTTTCCCATGAGTATTTCAGATGTTGTGTACTGTGGGTTCTGACATCTCCAGCATGCTGGAGAAAAGATCCTTTTCACAATTTCTGGTCCGGACTCTGGGAGCAGGCGTGTAAATTCTTCTTTTTAACTCACCAATCATGCTAAAGAGAGGCTCAATCACTTTTCTTCTGCTCTTTACTCTTCTCCCCATCCCCTCCATTATTTCTAAATAAACTGTACCTTACTTCCATGAAATTTCTTCTCTTAGATCTGTCAGTGTGGCCCTCCAGAGAAGCAGGAGGGAGGGAGGATGGTCATTTTGAACAGACAGCCCGAAGCTGCCTGGATAAATACTGTTTTTAGTTTCATTTGCTATTTCAATGAGACCGCCTCTCATAAAAGCATTTGCACACTGGAAAGTGTACCCCTCGAGCATTTTTCTGAATAGACTGTTTCATAGAAAGAGAAATCAAAAGCAAATTGTTTTTCTTTGATAGCTCTTAAGTTGTGCAGTTCAGTATGGTGACTACCTGAAGTATATTATGTAATGATCATGGAATGTCACTGCAGTACCAGATATCCTTGAAGTATATTAATCGGTAGATGAAAAATGATCCCTCCAATAAGAAGCACCGAAAGTTTTAACTGTGATTTTTTTTTTTTTAATAGTCCATTCTGGTGGTATCTGACTTGAACTATTACATCTAAGCATCTTCAACCAGCTTGTGTAATTTTGGAGCAAAAGCAGTAATTTGTTTCTGTCTTCTGCAAATTTGAATTCAAAAATGTTATTTTTCAATTAATTTCATAGAAGCATACAGTGGATATCAAGAGATGTATTTTAGCCTTATAAAAGTCTCTTCCTGAGCTATGCTTAATATTCCACATTCTCTTCAAAAACTGTAGTTCTTTCTGTTCAGTATAGTTTGTTGCAAACTTGTCTCTTTTCAAAAATTAAATTCCAGCTGGGCTTTTAAAAGCACTAGCACAATGAGAAGTGTGTCAGTGCAATTTGTGCTTGTAATGACAAAATACATGTTGGTTGAGTATTGATAGCAACATCCCAGTACTTACACAATAGCAGTCAAGTACAGTCAACCTTCTCTACTTCACGGTTCCCGAATAGCGGATTCACCTCATCGCCACCTGATTTTAATATGATTGGGGAGGTCTGTTTTGCGGGGCACTTGCGACTGTGCCTGCATGAACTGACAGTCATGAATATTCAAATTAGGCACGTATGAGTATTCAAATCAACACCCACACTGTGCCGCATGGACTATGGGCACACTGCTCTGCCCGCACCACACCCACCCCACTCTGCTCTGAGCGAGGCAGCCACAGCAGTTTCATTGGCACTGTGCCCATGCTGTGCCCAGCCCACCCTGCTCCGCTTGGAGCAAGGGGGCTGCAGCAGGTCCCACTGGTGCCAGGCCTGCCCCACTCTACTCAGAGCAAAAAGGCTGCGTGCAGACATGAAAGATTTATACATTCTCAGGTTAGACATGGTGTCTGAGACTTTCCCAGGGTAGACATCTACCTGAGTATGGAGAGACTAGGTCTACCCACCCGGAGAGACATTGGGATAGTGCCGCATGCGGCTCCCTGCACCAGTGTTCCCAGCTGAGCGAAAAAGGCATTTTTCCCAGCATGGGGTGGGCTGCTAGTGCTGGGAAGCACTGACACAAACACTGACACACAGCAGGGCAGTGCCAAAACAGCGCTGGAGTGCCGGGGGTGGTTGTGTGGGGGCGGGGCAGATTTGCATATTAATGAGCTGCCTATTAATGCGGATGGAGGGCTTTGCAGGGGGGGAACAAGACCCACAGTACCATGGTATTTGAGGGCCAACTGTATTTTCATGTTAAAATTCATCTTGTAGGTAGGTTTCAAGGTTTAGTTGCCTAATCTCTAGTGAAATTCAGTGGATTCGTATGCTTTATTCTGCTAAACTAATCTGAACGTCTGATTTAAGGATAAAATAATTTGTTTGATATCACATAAATACATGGCTCAGCCAAACCTAAATCTCCCAGTCTCAGTTTTTAAACATAAAACATTTTCTTTGGGTTATAAAGGGAGCTGAGACATGCTGTTGAACTGTCTCTGAAGTTTTCATCATACCACTTCACCCATGAATTGGAGAAAAATACTGATTTCTCTCCATTGGTTTTAGCAGGCTTTGCAATTTTCCTAAAGTTAAATACTGAATTTTATCTGCAAATGCCAGTGGACTACTAAAGGTTTCTTGAGTATCGTAAGCCAATTTAAGACCTCATTGTTGTTAAGGAATTGCGCTGCCAGGAAGGCTGGATATTCTACAGAGCGTACTTACTTACGTTGTTCGCCAAAGCCACAGTGGCACATACTTGCAAGAACAGCCAAAGTAGACACAGTGGAGAAATTTGGCCGAGTTCCTCGGCTTCTTGTTCTTTCCATTTCTTTCTTCACCCTTCTTTAGCCTTCCCCTCTTTGCTTATAAATGCTCAAGTGTGTCAGTAAATGCCAGAAATTACCAAGCTGTTATGTGTCTTCAGTCCCACAGCCACCTCCTCTGGTTATTACATGTGGGAGAAATTCCTTGTTACATGAAGTGTGAGAGAACTGGATCCAGTTATAAGCCTAAGCAATAGAGTTAGGAGGGCTGATTTTTGTAATCGTAGCCACCATTCTCCTTCAAATCATAATTGTGTCATTTTTTCATTGTTTTATCCCCACCGGGTTTCCATTCAACAGGTAACAAAGGCCTTAGGTGTAAAGTGGTCTGGTGTGTCACCCAAAAGTCTAAGCATTTAAATCTAGGGGGGTATTGTTGTTTGGTTTTTTATTTGTTTGGGGGTTTTTATTTGGATTTTTCCCCCTCATTGGAAAATTCAAAAAAATTAAGTTCTAAGAACTTGTTTAGGCTAGAAAGACTAGAGCTTGTAGGTTAGAAAGTGCCAGCTGTAGGATATCCATAATTTGTCCCTTTTATGAGCACGAGGTAATGTCTTTGATTTGGTTTCCCTTCCCGAGAGACCTGTCTTGTTCATAATCTGAATAATAGGGTTAATTGTAACTGCAGATCACTCACCTCACAAGAAGTGTTTTTTTCTCATTTCTCATGCCTACATTTAATAAATATCCTCAAGCTCTTGAGCTCAGTAGTGCTGGGTTCAGATAGCTGTCTTGAAAAGTGAGGATCTAGACATTAGCAAAATCTTTAAGGTTCACTAGATATTTTCAATGACAGAAGGATTGCCCTATTTTGTCTGAGGAGAGCAATGTAGACCTATAATGATTCAGACATGCTATTAAATTTAATTAAATTCTGTCTAAATAAATTTTGGAAATACATACATGCTTTTTTGCCCCCATTATGTAGTTTGTGTGGTAAACTACTGACTGTACTGATCTCCATCCTCCTGCTGTGTCTACATTATCTTGGGCAAGGCATCATTCTATCTACCTTGTTATGGCCTTTTCAGAGCAAGTGTGCCATTTCAAAGCAGTGTTTGCTTAAGATAATCAGGTTAAACCTTTGTCATCCCATCTGTGCCCCTTTTGCTTTTCTGCTTAACCAGGAACTGTTAGGTTCACCTCCATTCAAAATTTTTAAATACAGAAATAAGTAGTAGGTTGGTCTGCCTACCTAGGAAACCAGTCATTTGATACCACCTACTCCAGTGTGGAATGCTAGCTCCTCAGCACTTGTTATGCAAGGATGGGAATGGGCAAAATGCCTGGAATGTCAATGGATGGCTCAAAATTAACCGTTTTTCCTCCAGGAATGTGTTAAATTGCTGTATCAGTAGGGATCTTGGCATCTGGCATTAGGCCAGATTAAAGCATTGTTTTGCAATGACTATATTTAAAAAGTAGTATCTTAAAAATATTCAGTAGGAAGGAAAATGTGTTTGAAAAAGAGAGTCTTCATAATGGATCCTAAATATTTTTACCCTTTAAATTGTAATCTATGTCAAATCATTTATTTAAGTGGATGTTTAACATAGGTTTGAAAACAGAAACCAGCCACTGTTCTGTAATATGCCAGCAGTGAGAATGGCTGGTGTAGTATGGGCATACTATCTGGCATAGACAAGCACAGTGAAATGCTTATTTATGCATTTATTGTGATAGGAAGAAAAGCCTGTGTTCAAGAAGATAAATTACATTTATAGAACACATTTAAGAACGTTTTTTAATAAGATTTAGGGGAATTGAACATTATTCCTCAAATATTTTTCTTAGTTTGGAGTGAGTGAGACCTTAAAAGCCTTAAAGATGCTTTCTAGCCAAAGAGATAAATTTTAAAAAGTTTGTCACTAGTGGCTTTTTGGAACAACTCAGAATACAGAGGGACCCCTCAATGGAAAGCAAGCAACAAAATTGCTCCGAAACTTCAATTTGTTTGCAGGAAATACAGGTTATAGAAGACTGACTTATTGGTGCATTATGTAGTGTTTTGTGGTTGCTTTTTTCTTTGTTTAAAGGGAAAGCTCTAGAAACAAGAAGAGCTGGTTGAAATGCTAAGAGTGTCAAGGGAATCAAAGTAAATAGCTAATCAGATTTTGGAACTCTTCAGTGATACAAACCTTGTCCACAGCAGTATTTTCCCCCCTTCACAGCAGTATAATTAAGTTATTGTATGACAACTTCCTACTTTCAAAGCATTACCATAACAGAAATTGAGGGGAAAAAACAAACTTCAAGCTGGAATGTCATACACAAAGGAAGTTACGTGCTCTCAGCAAGCTCAAGAGTCTAAATTAAAACCTCTTGTATTCAGTGAGGGTGATGCTTTACTCTACAAATGAGGGGATTCACTGGTTCAGTAGCCCTGAAAGGGGAGTTCCCACCTACCCCTCTTGCCTGATCCTACTTCTCTCTTCCTTGTTGCCTTCATTAGTGTTCATTTTTCCCTATGATCACCTTCTTAACCAGCTCACCCTGCAATGTAAAAATAGCTAGGAAAACAATTGTGTTAAAATGGGGAGGGTCAGTCCTTCAGCTGTCTGGTAAAACAACTCAGAGACTTCACCAGATGAATCTCATCTTTTATCCACAACCTGTGTAAAAGCTTATGAACACTGTCATTCAAATAGTCAGGGCTCATCTGATTCACACTTGCTTGCCAAGCTATGATAACTCAATTGAACCTGAATTCTGTGAGTCTGTTGAAAGGACCTTGAATCTCAATTTATTTCATTTGGCACTGAACACTTGAAAATCAAGTTGTACTATATGCCTTTAGGAGTGTTTACTGAATCTTTAACAGCGTAGCAGCCTGGGTAGGGGAGAGGAGGTGGTCCTGACTCTGCTCGTTCTTCCTGGCCCTGACATTTGGTCATTGGAGTGAGGTGTTCTTCCAGGAAGCTGCATCTGGAATTCATACACAATAGCTGAAGCATGAAATATGTAGACTGTATGTATTGATTCACAATGGTGCTTTCAGTAGCTATTGGCAGGAAGTCGGTTATTAATGCAAGGAGGGGGAAATGGTATTGAGGGGCTTGATAACGTAATCTACTTGAGCCTAAAATGTAACATAATATGTACCCAGTTTCTTTACTTGCTCTAAATGAAATCTGAGGAGGGGGGGAATGGAATCAGTAAAATTCCTATTGCTATATGAATGCCATCATTGCAAAATGACTTCTATTAATATTTTATTTCCCTTCCCCTGATAATAAGATGTCCAAATACTTTCCAGATGTCAGTATGAAATAAACATTGCATAAGGTTTCGTTTCCAGATGGGTGAAACCTTGCCTTTGTAATGTCTATGCCTTTCCTTTTATTGTTAATCACATATTATCACACTGTGGATCTTCTGTTTGTGTGTTGTATACTTTTACCTTGCTTTGTTTGTTATTAATTTTTCTTTATTCTCAGATGATTTTGAAAAAAGATTACTTAAACGAACCAAAAAGAATGAACATCTCCTTTATGGCTGGCTAAAGAGTGACAAAGAGTGACATTAGTTAGTTAGTTAGTTAGTTAGTTAGTTAGTTAGTTAGTTAGAAGATAGTGATCTTTTGTGGTGCACTGAACTTTGTTTGAGTACAACCATTTCAAAGTGAAGATGAAACTGAGGTGTAAAATGCATAAATGTTGTACAGTTCTCAAGTTTCAAATGTTCAAAAATGAGATAGCTAGATTTTCTCTTACTTGCTTTTAATTTTAACTGTAACATTCTAAAGTGTCTAAATTGTCATTGCAAGACACATAAATACCTAGCAATAAGTGTTCTCCATGTTATGCTTATACACCCACTGTGTAGTCTAGTACGCCATGCCCATAGCCACGCCCCCTCCCCATATAAGGTCTGGAGGATGGTCCTGAGAGCGGGGCTTGTCTCAGTTGTCTGGCTGTGTTACGCTGAGGCAGGCGTGCGTGGGGGGGCGCAGGGCGGCACGGTGTGGGCCGAGCCGGGAGCCGGCGGCAAGAGCCAGCCGAGCGGTGGGCGCGGCCCCTGGCACTCAATGGCACACGCACAATGGCAGCCCCGTCACCCCATCTTGTAGCCCGGCGGAGGACAACTCCAGCTGTGCAAAAACACACATTTGCACTAAACGCATCCTGGGCGTGCTGTGCCAGCTTCCGGCTGGGACCAATTTACAAATTCGTGGGCAGACGGACCCCGCTGTGCTCGCCCTGCGAGCGGCGGGGGGGGGTGGGGCCAGCTGTGCTCGCAGCACAAGCGGCGAGACCGGAGGCCGTGCCGCCTGGGGTCCTGGTACGTTCTGAGCATGCACCGAGGTCGCACATCTCGCGGAAAAATCACCCGCAAATACTGAACCTCGCAAATAGCTGACCGCGAATGCGCGGGGGCTCACTGTACTAGTGAAATGTCTAGCTTTTTTGTTCTTTGTAATATTGATAGGAGTTCAAAAAAGAACATTCTCCTAAAATGTCAACTGTGGAAGTATTCTTACAACTGTTGTTTCATGTAACGATTTAGCGTATTGAGATTTAGGAAGTTACTTTTGACGAGAAAGCATATGACAGAAAAACACAGCTAATTTAATTGCTTTATTTTATGATGGATTCATGTAAAGCCATCTGTATTTTGTAACCAGTAAATCTTTTATCCAGACCTGTATTTCTCTTCTACTGAGAGCATATTTATTCTTAAAATTTTGTTGTCAGTTAGGACAGCCTAATATTTTCAGCCTCTTGAAACGTTCCTCTGCTATGTGGGATGTGAATGTATGGACCTGTTGTCACTAGCTAAGCATCTCACTTTCAGCCCATTCAATTTCTTACTGCACTTTTGAAATCCCCAACTGAGATCTTATCAGAGAAGAATGAGGAAAGAAAGGATCTTCAGCTTCATCAGATGTACCGGAAGCAAACTCGAGCTGTAAAATATTAATTGATTTATTAAAAAATGAGAAAGCTGTGAAGACACATCTTTCACTATGGTTCTTACACAGCTACAGGCTTAGGAACATTTGCAGTTGTTTAGTATTTTAAAAATGCACAAAACAATAACAGCCCCCCCAAAACCAACCAAAGAAAACTCCCCAAAAACAAACCCACCCCAAAAACCCAGAAGAAAAAAAAAACAACCTTCCTAACTCCTCTAGATTTCCTTGTTGAAATTTAGACGAAAAGAGGTGCAGGAGTCAAGAGGTTTCATCTTTTGATATTTTTTACTTATTTTTATCTCTTCTTCAGTTTGAAATCTATTTTTCCTCTTTTAAAGAGTTTCAAATATACAACAGCAGCTGGCCTTGCTAGATAATGAATCTTGGCCTGGAATGGCTGAAGCGGACAGGGACCGTCTTCAGCTCATCAAAGAGAAGGAGGCTCTTCTTCAGGAGCTGCAGCTCATCACTCAGCAGAGGCGATCCCCAGAAGACATTGCACGTTTGGAGGATGAAAAAAGACGCTTAGAAGAGGAAATTCAGCGGGCTCGAGCAACGTCTGTTCATGGGGCCACTGAAAGGTTTGGGAACTTAAATAGTTTTCTTATCTGTTGCAAGATCCATATAGGCGGTTTGAAAAGGAAGAGCAGGGAATTTCAGGGGGAAAATCAAAGTTAGCAGAGTAATTTGGTTTAAAAGAATGGAGAAACTGCTCCTGATTGACACTATTGAATTCTCAGTCTTGAAGTTTCTTGAGGCATAATTGCAGTGATGTTGAGTAGTTAATTTTCCTTTCATTTATCTAAAAAGTCTGAATAGGAAGAAGAGATCAGAATATACGTAGTCCCAAAAGATACGTGGAAAAATTGTTTTAGTGATGTTCTCTGATAATTGAGACCTGAGCAGTTCCTGGAAAGATTTTTTCTATTATTTGCAGTGAAATAATGTTAATCTCCAAAAGCAACAGAACAAAGATTCTTTAGTTTCTGCCTTATAACTGAAAAGCTAAATGGTTATGGGTTTGCTGCCTTTTATATACAGTATTTCCTTTTCATTTGCAATCTTAGTAGTGGGAACAGGTCCCAAATCAGATGTTCAGAGAACATAGTAAACAGAGTCGTTCTTGAAAATTTAAATATCAAGTTATATGTAAAATAAACAGCCAAAAAACATATTAATGGAAACACTGTGCTTATTTCAAAGTTGCCCATTTTTTCCTGTAGACAAAGAAAGGGACAAAACCTCTTAAACCCTTTTTACTGTAGACTGCTTCCGGTGAAAGTGAGAAATTACTTGTTCTTACTTCTCCTAAATAGTGGTAAAACCTCATGTTTGACACTTCGGGAAAACCTGCATGAACCAGCTTTAATGTGATCTAATGTGTAAAGGTTAATATTTACACAATTAAGACACTTTATAAATATTTGAAAGTGCCTTCCGTATACAGATTTTGACAACTTCAGTTCGTTTGAACAGGCTTACTTCAGACAGTAAATTCAGCCAGTAAATAGAAAGTTCAGAGCCAACATGCAGGTCAATTTAATACCTTTTGCAATTTTTTGCAATATTGTTACATTGGCTTTCCAGCTTAAACTGACAGAAAAGGGAGTTCACTTTACACTGCAGTGTAGTAAGTTTTATTTGTTGATTTTGGGCTCTCATGTTAGGTACTGCATACTATGTTGGCAAAAAGGCCAAGCTATTTTTCCATGTAGTTCATGCTGTGGAAACCAGCATTCCAATGTGGTACTTGGTATTTCAAATGCTAGCAAAAACTTGAGTAGAAGTTAGAATAATATTGACGGACACTATTTTTGTATTAACAAATTGGAGGAAAGCTTAACTATTAGTAGCCCTAATTTATTTTTTGTTAGTTTTAGACTCAGGAATTACCAAAACCCTTACTAGTTTTGCTCTTCTATTACCACTTCCTTCTAATTGTGAAATACAAAAGTGTTTCTTCTTTAAATAATTACCAATTCTGTTCTCTTACTTAGTATTTAAGACACTGAGTTATGCACAGATGAAAACGGACTTAAAATCAGTATGACAGAGGTGAGGGGGTTTTGGTGCGTTTCTTGTTGTAGTGTTGTTTTTTTTCAGATTGGGTGGCAGCCTTAGTTGGAGGCATTTCTTACGCTTTAGCACAGCATTGCAGAATTGGTCACTGTGGAGTGTAGGTTTCTAAGTTTGTCTTTCAAAGTAGATGGTGTGAATATCTCTGCTTTCCCTCTGCGCGCTTTTGAATCAGCCAAGTTTCTTGCATCCATTTGTCTTTTTCTTTTGGTTCCTGCTTAAAATGCCTATATCCTGTAAGGTTGCATAGCTGAGCTGCAGCCTTCCTTGGCCCACTTGGTTAACCTGGTCTGGGGTCCAGAGAAACACGAGAAAAGCCTCAATATTGTACAAGTGTGACTGTGCAGCCCCTGCCGTGTGCTTACAGTGAAGGCAAGTCTTCCCAGAGGGCTGTGGTGTTACTGGAGTCCCTTTCTAGCCTCTTGCCAGCATATGAACTGATGAAGTTGGAGGCCAAAGAGGTTGAAAGATTTATGTTTCTAGTGCTAACAAAGACATGTTTTTTTCATATCGTAACCATCCAAAGTTTATTGCAACTAATTCTGACTTTATCAAGAACTTTTTTTTTTCTCATCCTGCCTATGAACATATTGAATTCAACAGCTGTCTTTGCAGCTGAGGAGAGTTTGAGGCACTCCAGTAAGTTTGATCTGTTTTCTCCAAACTGTCTGTCAGAATCCAAGTTTCTAGCCAGTTGTTAATGCAGGGCTGGAGTAGTAATTTTCCTAGACATAGAAATGTACAATACAAAACACAATGCGACCCTGATTTTATATTGAAGTTGAGTGGTTGGACTCGGAAAAACAGAACACCAGGAATATAATTCTGGATCCAGAAAAAGAATAAATGTGGTATCAGTAGATAAAATCTATTACTTGAAATTCTAATAATCTCAAAGTACAAAATTGAAGGTATCCTTTAGGTCCATGACATTGACAGCATTAAAGGTATATTCCATTTGTGTTGTGGCAGTAGTACTGTGTCATTCAGCTGCTTGTTTTTACAATGGAAAAAAAATAAGCAGTTGCATGAGATTTTTGCCATAATGTAGTATTCAGAATGCTGTATCACCTGCTTAAATATGCTGATATATAAAGACACCTAAACACCTAAAATAAAAGGTTAACTTTTATGGTTATGCTTCACAAAAGTCTTCAAAAATTTTTATTTTTATCTTTGAAATTTTGCACTAATTAGCTTAGGTAATAGGACTATTTGGGATATTGTTTTTCCCAACAAGGTGGAAAGTCATAGTGAAAGTCATAGTATTTTACTGGTACAATCAGGTTGATGGAAGGGAAAAAATAATTTTGTAGAGTCTGTTGTTTTTACCTAGGACTTTTTATGGTTTTGATAATTGCTATACTATTCGTAGAGCTTTGCAACTCTTACATTGTGCCTCAATCACTTTTCTTGTCTGAGTATTCTAATGGAGTCTTGGTTTTTGTGTTCTTGCTGGAATTACCATCTTTGCATAGGAGCCACATAAACTAAAATGTTTCATTAAACAGTGAAACCTTGTTTTTACATTTCAAACTTCAACGCAATGATACTTTTCCATACTTAGGGAGCTCCAGGCACTTCTTGAACACTACTTTGATCAAGAAAATAGTAATATGTATCTGTTTAATTATAGGATACTATTACAGGAAAAGAGAAATTGTTTGCTTATGCAACTAGAAGAAGCTACACGTTTAACCTCATATTTACACTCCCAGTTAAAAAGGTAAGTTATGTAAAAACAGCAGGTTTTGAAGTTTAATTGCGGCAGAGGATATTAATAATGTATGAAATTTACCTTTTTATACTTCTGTATATGTGTGCCAAGTGAAGTGATTCTCTATTACATTTATGTGATTTGATCTATGGATTGTGATGATATGCAGTGCAGGTTTAGTACAGTGGTAAGTGTCCCCACCTGGCGTGTGGGAGACCCGGGTTCGATTCCTGCCAGGGAGACAGTGTTAAGAGTTGGACTCGATGATCCTTGTGGGTCCCGTCCAACTCAGAATATTCCGTGATTCTGTGATTTGCATGTAGTTTTATAAATAGTATTAGTGATGGCTATTTAGGCTACATTATTAAGTGTATCTGGGAATTTTATATGTTACCTCCTTTTCAGAAAGTAAGTCCTTAAAACGTATTATAATACTGTTACAGTTTTACTAATAGGAAGGTTTTGAGAGTTTTTAATATTCTGATACCTTCTCCAAAGGAGGGGTTTTTGATCGCTGGTGAGATGACAAAATTTTGCCATTTAAATAGGAGAATGTGCCAAGACCCACATAGAAACCCAAAATGTTTTGCATATTCATAGTCAAAGCTGCCTTTTGAGATGGAGCTCTTGGGGATTCCTCAGCTCAACAACACACCAACATCAAAATCTCAGTTCTTGCTGTGCCTCACTTCATCTCCCTCTGTCGCTTATATTCCTCTCTCCCTTAGCTGTGAGTGGTAAGAGGAACTGGAATAGGATTCATCCTAAACTCTTTTTTAGTTTGCACTGGAAAAACCTGTAAGAGTGAAGCTTACACAGCAATTTGACTTTGCAAATCCCTTTGCACTTCTTCTCCCTGAATTATTTATGACCAATAATTAACGTAAATTCAAGCTGGATCATGGTAATCTATCCTTCCTGGCTTTTCATGGAGTCTGCTGATCCAGAGCCTGCTCTGGCCTCTCTTCTGGCAAATTACAGCTGCTTATATGTTGGAGGAAAGAGTAGGCTTGTCCTCTTGGACCGTTTGTCTTCAGGCACTTGGCTCTGATTTAGTTGTCACGTGTGCTGTTCCCAGCCATCGTTGTGCTTGAGACCAGGACAAGAGACACAAGTTAGACTTTAAAATGCCTAATCATGTCTCCATGCTGAGTCCATGTAAAATTGCTTGTTTAATCTGGATTGACATTTTTATGTCTGCATTAGTGTTTCTGATTGTACAGTCAACCCTTTCTACTTCACGGTTTCCCAATCGCGTTTTTACCTCTTTGTGGTATGATTTTTCCGCGACTGGGGAGGTCCATTTTGCGGGGCACTCGCGACTGTGCCTGCGCAAACTGAGTAACGAATATTCAAAGCAGACACTCATGAATATTCAAATTAACCCTCACGCAGTGCCGCACAGACCATCAGTGCACTGCTCTGCCCGTGCCACGCCTGCCCCGTCCCGCTCCACTCAGAGTGAGGCAGCTGCAGCAGTTCTGCCAGTGCCACCCCTGCCCTGTCCCACTCCACTCCAAGTGAGGTGGCTGCAGCAGGTCCCCTGGCGCTGAGCCCTCGCCATGCCTCGCCATGCCCCATCCTGCTCAGCTCTGAGCAAGACGGCTGTGGCAGGTCCCCCGGCACTGTGCCTGCCCTGCTCCACCCCCCCAGAAGGTGACTTGCACAGTTATGAAAGATTTACACACTCTCAGGTTAAATGTGGTGTCCAAGACTTTCTCAGGGTAGACATGTTGTCCGAGACTGGACACCGTATCTACCTGAGTATGGCGAGATGGGGTCTACCCACCCAGAGAGATGCCAGGACAGCGCCAGCTACCTCGGCTGAGTGCAAAAGGGGTTTTTCCTGGTGCAGGTGGCTGCGGGTGCTGGGAAGAGCCCGCACAAACACTGACACACAGCGGGGTGGTGGCAAAACAGCGCTGGAGTGCACCAGGGCTGAGGGGGGTTGTATGAGGGGATGGGGCAAATTGGAATGTTGATGAGGTGCCTTTCAACACAGATGGAGAGCTTTGTGGGGGGAGGGGGTGGACCAGACCCACGATACTGCGATAAAAGAGGCTGGACTGTATTTGAAAGTGTCCTTTTGTTTTCTTTCTTTTCCTGCTGCAGTCTGTCAGCTAGCACCCTCACAATGTCCTCTGGCAGCAGCAGGGGATCCCTGGCCTCCAGTCGAGGTTCCTTGGCCTCCAGCAGAGGCTCCCTCAGCTCAGTCAGCTTTACGGACATCTATGGCCTTCCGCAGTACGATAAATCAGACAGCGTTACAGACTATGGGCAACATTTACGCTTTGACATAATTCCCTTCGAGTCTCTCACAAAAGATGTGCCATATGCTGATCCCATTGGACACTCAAATTTCAATAAGCAGCGGAGGTCACTGGACACCCCACAGTCTCTGGCGTCCCTGTCATCACGGTCCTCCTTGTCATCGTTGTCCCCTCCAAGCTCGCCTCTGGACACCCCGTTTCTCTCTGCATCGCGAGACTCTCCGTTGGCTCAAATGTCAGAAGGCTTTGAGGAGATGGCAAGCATCGGTGCCCTGGAAATGCTCAGGGCTCAGACCACAGCTTTGGGTGATGATGACGCACAAGGAACAAGCTCATCTCAGGCACCCACTTACCCTCTAGACAATGAAGGGCTGCGAGAAATGGGACCACACCTGACTGCTGTCCAAGCTGGTGGAGGTGAGTTTGTGGACATTCTTATTCTGTCATATTATCATAGAAAGTGTCACACAGAGCTAAGCATACCAACACAGTAGGGATTGTTCCTCAGTTTGGCTTATTTTACTACCATCAGTTAAAAATTACATTGTAGATGTTAACTGTTAAAAAAGCCTGACCAAAAATCACAGAAAAAAACCCACCCAAGCCCAAATTTTAGATTAAGAGCAAAGAGGTGAAAGAGTAGAGAAATGCTTGTGAATAGATATTAACAGTGAATTAGTTAGAATAAAGGGAATGGAATATAGATTTTATTTGGAACATATCAAGGAATCAGTAAGAATCAGTAGCAGGTTAGTTACTTCTGAGACCCCCAGTTGTGCCCATGTTCCTGTTACGTATTCTCATAGTCAACACAAACCCAGAGGAGATAGGAAAGAGCGAGCAACCACTCCCCCCAAAAACCCCAAACACAAAACATGAGGTGATTCTGCTGACATTGCTTGCAGGCCAGCTGACTCCATGCTGAATTTGTACACCGCAGACCAGGTTCCTTTGTCCAAGTTGTGTGATGGGGGCAGAACCCACAGTTGCATGGATGTCAGGAGTGTATGGTGCACTTATGAGCAGAGTGCTTCATCAGCAATGCCAGCATCTTTTGTAGGAGATGTGTGACAAGTTAAGTATCTGCTTGGCTAATTATCTCTGAGGTACTTATGCTTTGTGAGCATAGAGGAGTGATGTGTGCAGTTACCACTGCATGTGTAGTACATATTGAGTTTTCCTTTCCTTCTTGACTGTGAAGTTGATAGACTTTAGCTTTAGCTTGCGTTGACAGAATCTTCTGAGGCACTGTAGTTGATAAACATAAATTAGAGAGATCAAAAGAGGAAACAGAAACATTCTAAAACCAAAACAAAATTAAACCCCTGAGCATACAGGTACATGATACATTTATTTTCCTGCTTTATTCAATCAAATGAAGAATTGCTGTTAATATGAAAAAGTTTTCCTTCATAACTTTTTTGTGTGTTGGCTTGCTCTGTTTTCTAATAAAAGCATGCCAGTACAGAAGGGCTTTAAGAGTTTATTATTAGAGATTATGATTCTCATCCCATTTCTATATCCAGAATTCTATGTTAGCCATTGTGTAAAATGTTGCATTTGGGACTTAGGACATCAGGAATAATGTGAAATATAACCAGAGAATGTATCTTATTTTCCTTCCAAAATCTTATTTGTTGAGCGATGTAATAGGAAGGAGCCATCTACAGGAAAACTTTCAGGTTTTTATTTTTAAAAGAAAACAATGCCACTATGCTAAAAAGATTATATTGCTCAAATTGTATTTGAGTCTACACTCACCTACTTGCCTTAGTGCAGCTAGTATTGCCAGAAGATAGTGCTGCAGAATTTACTTTTACTAGCTGTAAACATTTCTAGTGCCCATATTGTAGCTTTCAGACCAAAATAAACAGAATTCCAGAGACCAGCATGTAAGCTTGTGCTAAATTGGTGCCATGAAGAGGCTTCCTGAGGCTTTCTTTAAACCTCAGATCAGACCACAGCATGTCTTCATCCATTGTGGTAAGTGAAAATATCCAAGTAGTTCATTTATAGCTTGTACATGTTTCCTAGAAGTGAAGCCTGGTGCGAAGACCTAGAGAGCAATATAGGATGAGGGTCAAGTTTCTGCTTTGATTCTCCTCTTCTTCCTTGTCTGTTACATTTCTACACATTTCATGTTTCTCTGAAAACCTCTGTGCTACCTGCTCTCAGTGCTGTGGTGTCCAGCTCCTAGTCCAGAGGTTACAGCTTTTCTCTAGGTGTACCTTGTATTGTTTTTTGAGAAAGAGTGTATGGTTCAAAGGTAGCCAGGCTTCGTTTTTCTAAGACATATTTTATTTTTGAAAATGATTGCTTAAAAAAAATTGTTTAACCTTTCTGATTTTTGACTACTTTGAGCTCCACACTCAGTAGCTTGCAGTTTGCAATTTTAATGCAGTTGTTTGCAAGTTGGAGTTGGAAGTTTTTAAATTATTTTGGGTTTGTACTCTTTTCTTGGAAGAATTTGATGGAGCATCAAGCTCGTATATCACATTTTGGGAATGCCCAGATATTGGGAGGGGGTTTGTGTTTCACTGAGGTTCTTTGCCATGTGCCCTGCTGCTGCCTCCCAGTGGTTTGGTAGCACAATGGGTGCTGCAAAACCAGTAAGCCTCAGCTCGGACAAATCTTCTCCCTATTCCTTCACTGGTAATTTGCAAATTTTTGCAGCTGGGAGGATTAACACTGAATAAACTGCATGTACTTTGCACTGGCATAGCACTTTAGCAAGCTCACGGGGTTTTTCAGGAATTGCAGTTTTGATGTTCAGTTGCTGATGTGCTGTTTTATTGTTCTGTATCTGTCACAGGGACACATTGTGAAATGTGCTAGCATGTGTGAATGGAGTGAATATGCCTGAGAAGCTAAATTCGTTATATTTATAAAGCTGGGAGTGGAAGGAAACATGATGATAAAATATTGATCTTCAATATCTTCACTGTCTCTTCTCTGTACTAAAATAATCTTTCAAGCGCTAGGTTTCTTTTAATGCCTAAATAATCTCGTTTGAAAAATATTGTCATAGATCTAAAAGGTGATTTATCACTGTGCTTTTCATTTTGTCTTGTTTCTCATGCGGCACAACAGAAAAATTCACTGTAAGTGAACCTAAAATTTCTTCTTGTGCTGTTTTTGCCTGTAATTCCCAGTGTGTTTTTCTGTGTGAAGTGCTGGTTGTTTTGGTGTTTTGGTTTTTTTTTTTAGTTGCATGAGAAGAAACAGGAGATTTTGCTACACCTGGCTTTGTTTGATATTACGCGGTATCTGTTTAATCATTATGGCATACTGAATTTTTTTTTGCTATGTCAACTAAACAGCACATTCACAGCAATAGTTAAATTTCTGGGAAAAGTGTTGTATGACCTTCAGCTTTATATTATCATGATATTGCCTGACAGCATCATAGTAGGTAAGGTCTGTTTGTGTCTCTGATTACTTTTTTATGAGAGTGTTTTACTGACATGCAGTATTTGTAGTCTTCTAATCTTGCAAAACATGCTTTAGATCTATTTATGTATTGTTTTAGCTATGAAAGTTTGGACACAAAAATGTTCTTTGAAGTTCACTTCTTCAACTAATGACATTGAGAATGTTCTTCTATGGAGAGCTGTCATATTTATCATATTTACCCAGTAGTTCTGGGACATATTGTTCACTGATTTTGTTATTTAAATAGGAAAATGATAGGTAATGGTCCATCTTAAAAACTTGATTTAAACAATTCGTTAGCTTCTGGCATTGCAAGGTCTGTAACATGTGCTAAACTTCTTTCTGTTTAAACCAAAATCTGATGTGTCTTTCATCTTGACCAATATTTCCTGCTGATTTTTTTCCCCACTAGTCAAGGATGTATTTTGGTGTTTGCATCTCTCCCAGATTTGCTGGGATTGTCCGGAAGTCATGAAATGCTTCCATGCCTGCAGCAGTGAGCAAATCATTGTCAAGTTACAATACTGTTTTAACATATGAGATTTTTGGTTCGTTATATTGGTGCCTGGGACCATCTTTTCCTTCCAGACGTATTGGGAACATGAATTTCCAAAGGAGAGAGCCCACAAGGTCTTTCATCCACCACTTCTATACAAAGTGTTCACAGAGTGAGTGAGCCAAGGCTTATTTACAAGAAGTCATCATCCTAGTAGAACTTGTTGATATTAGTACAGAAATTATAGAAGCACGTTTCATTAAAAAATATACACTTTTGTGATGTTCAGTGGCTTTCCAGTGACGTAAAATTATTGCAAAACTTTGATGTTTTTCTGTAGATGTCTCTCCAGTGTACTAGTTTTGATTCTGTATAAATACCTGTGATAGAACTGATGTGAGCTTATGACATCAGAAGTTTTTCAACAAATAAAGAAGAAAAAACCCAACCAACTTGTTGTGGTTTGACTCTGGCTGGATGCCAGAGATTCACACACAGCCATTTCCTCACTTCATTTCCCAGCCCCCCTGCCCCAAACAGGAGGAGAAAGGAAAAGGAAAAAAACTGAAGGGTTTTTGCTACCACAGAAATGAGGACTATTAGAAATCTTTTACTGTCACAGGCAAAATGTCATTTTAAGGTGGGGATATAAAGAATTTATTTCTAACAAGATCAGAGTTTAATGTGAGAAGTATCATCTTAAAGGCAACCTTCTCCCCCACCCCTCCGTCTCTTACAGCAGACACCACATTCCCCCTTTCCTCCAGGAGGCAGGGCGGGACAGGAGTAGGGGAAAACCAGGCAGTTGGTGTTTGGTGTTTCTGTGCTACTGCTCAGGGTAGGAAGCCATTTCCCTGCCTTTCATAGGGTGTGCCCCCCGCCCCCTTCCCCTTAGAGAAAGTCTTTTGTCCCAGGGACAACAGCTCTTCCATTCTCTGCTGCCCAGAAGTCACTCCAGAGGCTGCAGTTCTTCGAGCATTGGCTGCTCCAGCGTGGTCCCATCCCAAAGCACACAGATCCTACCAGGCACAGTTCTGCCAGACAGCATGGACTTCTCTCCACGGGCCACACGTCTCTCCTGGGACTCTGCTCCAATGTGGGCTCCAACAGGCTGCAGCCTCCCTTCAGCATCCACCTGCTCCAGCGTGGGCTCCTCTTTCTACAGGCCACAGGTGGATCTCTGCAACCCTGTGTTCTCTCTGTTCCATGGGCTGCAGGAGGACAGCCTGCTTCACCGTAGTTCTCACCACGGGCTGCAGGGAGACACCTGGAACACCTCCTCCCCCTCCTTTGGCCCTGGCCTTGGTGCCTGCATTGCTGTTACAACTTCTCATGGCTCTTTTCCGGCAGCCATCTTCTCCTTGCTGTTACTCTTTTTTTTCCCCTTCTTAAACATGTTATTACAGAGGTGTCTCTGCCTCTCCTGATTGGCCTGGCCTTGGCTGGCAGCAGGCTCAGCCAGAAGCTGGCTGGCATTACCTCTGCCAACCATGAGGGAGGCTTCCAGCAACTTCTCAAAGAAAAGCCTCCTCCATGGCCCCCCCGCTGCCAGGAGAGAACCAGCCACAGCAAACCCAGCAGAATAACCCCCCCTCGCCCCCCCAACTAAAAAGCACAAAGCCACTACTTTTGTACAAGTGATATAAAGGAGAGTGGGGTTCAAATACAGTTTCTTTGCTTTCTCTGTGCTTGCCTGAACTTGGCTCTCATATGTGGCAAGGATGCCATGAATAGCTCTGCACAATGTGTGATGTACAGTAAGAGTGGGATGTTACACCTGGAGATGGGGAGGAATGGTGGTTCTTTCTCCAGGCACAGAGGCAAGTGCAGATGGGGCTGTTCTAGCCAGCAAATGAGTTTCCTGCATAGCTGATAATCCTACATTGAATTTGGAGGAGACATCCACAGGGCTACGTATGTATCAAAAGGACAGAGAACTAGCTCTATGGATGGAGTTTAGCTTCAAATAGGACTATGTGATTTTTGTCACACCTTTGTGGTTTCGTGCTGTTAGTGGCCTAATAACAGGAATGTACCTTGGGCTGGCACAGAACTGCTGGGCTTGGTCTGCCAGTCCCACAGTGGGTTAAAACTGACCGTAGCCAGAGCCTTCTGCTGATAGCAGCAGCATGATTGTTAATCTGTAAGACTTCTATCAAGCTCCCAAATCCTGATGTTCTGTCCTGGTGGTGCTCGGGTGGGAGGTCAGAGGAGTGCCATGCAGCAGGGGTGGCTCACTGAACCTCAGCTGGGTTCTGCAGGTGGAGCTCAGGCCAGGAGTTGGTGTTCAGCTAAGGAAACTTGTTGGTAGGTATGGGAAATAAATGTTGATGCCTTCAGATAATGTGTAACAGAGGTACTCAGCAAGTTGCTACTTCCAGTAAGACAAAGTTTCATCCTTAATCTGGGGCAGTAAACTGTGAATGTCAGCTGGTGCTTGTCTGCCATGTGATGTGCTCTGTGCTGCTGTCACTCTGCTGAAACTGTGAATGCTTCCGTGCTATCTTAAGTTTCTAAGCATGAGGAGAAGCAAATAGAATGCTTTACCTACTTGCAAAGTGGCCTCTGCCGTTGCTTTCCTGCTTTGAGGACAGTCATTGAACCTTAAGCAAAAAGCGTAGAAGTTCTTCAGTGCACTTCTCGAGTCTGTTTAATAGTTTGCTCTTTAGGACTCAAAAGAAAACAGCCTGAAGTTAGGAGCTATCATTGAAGTGCTGAAGCATTTTCATTTCAGTTCTTGAACGTTACTGCTTGTGCACATACTTTAAAGGATTGGTAGGGTCTATAGCTACTTGCCTGTTCAAAACCTGATGTGTAACATAATTTTTGTTGCTACATTTACAATGTGAAAATGGTGCTGAATTGCTATTTATGGTGGTGCTGGTGATTCAGGGAAGGGTGGAAAAGGGGTTTGAATATTGTTTCCTCCGTCTCCCCATCCGTTTTCAAAGTCATTCACCAAGAATTTGAAAAAACAGTGGTCTGAGTGAGTTGGAAAGCACTAGTTCTTTTTGATAATGCCTCTCAGACTGTAAATAAAAGCTGCTATTATGTGATGGTATAAACAGTATGCTTTGAAAATTTGTGTGTTTTGTGTGTTCTCATTGTATAATGAGAACAAAACCTCCCATTGTTTTATCAGATAACTTAAAAAAAAAATTAGTCTCTGTGTTTGTTTTCGACCTATTGTATATTCAGTAGTTAAATCCGAAAAGTTCAGGATATCATGTGTACATATGTTTAATTAATGTAAGTCTTCCTTTAGGAAGGGATTATTCTTTGAGAAAAGCGTTTAGTAACAATGCAATTGGTTTATACTGAAGTCTTGTCAGAGAGCAACTAGCCACAAACTTCCTTCCTTCGTTCTCCCACAGAAAATCTCCGGTCAATTGTATTCTAGATTTTTAACTTTAAAGTTAGATGAAAAATCAGTGAACTGTGTTTGTGCTGGTTTGCTGCTAGTTTTGATACAACCCATGTTTCTTGTCTAATTTTTAAGAAATTACCTTGAGCTGATGTTGTTGTCATTTTTTTCCTCCATGACAGCTGTAACTCTGCGAGGAGACAGTGGTAGAAGATCGGAGAGGAGAGCCAGGCGAGTTTCAGCATGTCTCTCAGATCATTCACTGGCTAGTGACAGTGGCGTGTTTGAAGCTTTAAGCAAAAGGTCAGGTGTACAAATGCATAGTAAGCCAGAAATATTCCTGTTCTACCACACAGTCCCAAAGAATTAGTTGTGAATTTTTGACTAGGCTTTCAACATTCCTAGTTCTTTGTAACATAAAAATACTAGATTGTATGTTTTAAAGGAAAGAAGCTTTTTACATGAGGTCCCATTGTCGTCTTCACAAGTGCCAAATCCCTTTAAATTTGTTGTCTGACATTTTAGCACTATGTCATTCTCCCTTGAAAGATAATTTTCTCATCTTACTTGAAATAAATCGGTGATTTTGTTTCAACGATATGCAACGAAATAAAATTATACACAGTATGTTTTGCAGTTCTGAATAGCACGTGATAAAAGTGTAACAGTGAGGAAAAAGTACATGAACTGCTAAAAATCTAGAAATGTGTAGGTTGACCAAGTGACTGCAGTATGCATAAAGGCATGTTACTTAATTCAACTGTTTTAACAGTACACACTAACTGGGATGAAGATAAGGTTTGGAGGACACTAAAGAGAAATGGAAGACAGAATAGATACTAAAATAACATAAATATCTTGAAAGAATAAAATTGACATCTAAGAAAGAAATTGACGTCTTGAAAGAAAAAATTGACATCTAAAATGTCAATTTCTACAATTGGGAATTACTATTACTGTGTTTTTAAATGGATGTCTCAATTACTTCTACATTATCAGTCCCTCCTGTATTACCAAACAATTGCTTATATCCACAAATCACAAAATAAGTCTTACTTTCATTATGTTTTAACAGCTTAGGTCACTATGTAGTTTACAGTACTTTCTTTTCCTGCAGGAATGAAGATCTGGAAGAGCCTGTTTATGGTGATGCTGCCGGTAATGAAGAACCGCAAATACATGTTGGATTTTTGTGAGTTGTTATGCCTCTTTCTCCCTGTCAGCTCTGCAGTAATTACTGAGTACTTTTCTTGGTTTGTTTTTTAACTTTTTAATAAACTGAACTGCAGTGGGTATTTTTAAGAAGTTTCTGAACTGCCAGCCAAAGTTTAGTGGGTGAACAGATTAGTTAGTTACATGCCACTTTGTTTGGGGGATCTGCCTTAACCATAGTTCATTCAGTTCTTCCTTTCAATGCTGACTCATAAAAAGGCCTTCAGTACTTCTTTCAGTAGCATCTATTTTCATTGTCTGGGCCATTAGTGTCGGTATGGGTGTAGGGATATATCTCTGCAAGCAAGATCTTTTTATGCCAGATAAAGGAGGTTTACTTTAGGAAAGTTGCAGGTGAAGAGACACAAATACAAATACAGTTCCCAGATACAGCTTTGAAACCCTGTGCTTATGGCATACTACAGCTGGTAGTGAGAGTAGCGTGGGGAAGGGCAGGATGTCTTACCTTAGACAGCCCTTTAGAATTGTTCCTACCCCTTGGAAAATTAATTCCTAAAGTTGAGAGATTTGTAAATCTCAGCCAGGTTTGTTAGTACCTTTTCAAAATTCATGTTGGTGTGAAAGAGTCAAATTTTTTATTTTCAATAACTCATGAAAATAATGCATTTGTTTTATATAACTGATATATTGTTACACATGTGTGCTCACATGCACACACATATGCATATGGCGTAACTTTAAGGAATGTATTTTATAAAACTTGTTTGCTATCAAGAGGCATAGTAAGGCAAATTACTCTTTTCAAACTGAAATATGTTTAATTCTTTGTTCTATTAACTTTTTCACTGTAGCTCATGTTATCACTCGTTCTGTTATCAGTGTGATATCTGTAGTTGCTTTTAGTTGGAACTGATTTGTGTAAGAAATATGTGCAGTTATATTTTTTAAATATTTTTAATCTTGACATGTGTTTCTTAAGCAAGATACTGATAATTGGGGAGTAACACAAGAAATTTATTTTCCAGGCATGACAGTGGAAGCGAATGTCTGTTAGTCCATGTATTACAACTGAAGAACTTTACCAGTCTAGTTGTTAAAGAAAACTGCAAAATGTAAGCTTAAATTTCAACCAAAGCCTGATCATTGCTTGTTTTGTACCATAGTCACAAATACTGTAGATTTATTTACTGTCATTCAAAAATATCTGTGATATTCCAGAATAAGCTTAGTGTATTTTTTTCCGTTCCTGTGGCATCATCTGTGTTAACCAGTAAGAGCAATACCTCACTTTTTTTCTTTAAGAAAGAAAAACACACCAAAACCAACTCACAAACATCAACAAAATTCTGCAGACTATAGCCAGTACAGCTTTCCTCGAGTGTCTGTGAAAGTCCTTCTGAAGATAACATTAATACAAATACTAGCTGAGAATCAGTACAAAGGATTGCATTTTTTAACCTCTGATGGTTTGTGCTACTTGTTCAAGTTTCATATCACATTATGTAGCATTTGGCTTAGTTTACTCTGATAAATCACAGTATCACAGTATAGATAAGGCTGGAAAGGACCTTGAAGATCATCTAGTCCAACCTATAATCCAATTAACCTATCAGCTACATCTAGATTATATCACTATGTTTCTTAAACATAATTTCTTAAGTGTTTCTTAAATAACAGCAGTGTTGTCATAAAACACTGTCTTTTATCTAGTGATATGCATCTTAACATTTTTAAAAATTCAGCACCTGGAAATTTTTGATCTTTATCTCTGGGAGAAGTTGTTTGAAAACAGTAGAAAATGGAAATGTGATAATATTGATATATTGTAAAGTAAGTAATTTGGTGGGACTTGTTAAATTGACATACATGTCACTGAAAGCGTTGATCTTTGCTGAGAACACTTCATTTTGCTAATCCTGCAGACCTAGTGGAAATTCTTCATGTAGGTCAGTATATTAGTGTTGGTCTTTTCCTCTGTTTCAGTGTGAATGCAAGGGCACATGATAGAGAAGTAATGTAAGTACGTATTGAGTAGTACTCAGCCATGTTGCCTTTTCTTCAGAAAAAGAAATAAACATCATCTGAAGAAGGTAGCAAAATAGTATTCAAGAAAAAGATTACTCCGGAGGGTTTGTTGGACATTGTCATCAAGGCAGTCAGGCATGTAAGGGACTCCAAAAGGCAATTCTCTTCTCCATCCTTCTCAACCCTACTTGGGTTGGAATCAAGAAATTGAATTGCTGCAGAATGAATCAATCGGTTTGGTCAAAAAAATTGGAGTCTTAAATGAGATGGTATAACATATTTAAATTTGTTTATTGAGACTGCAGATGAATGCAATGACTGTAGATTTCTTTTGCCATCCTTTTGTGCTGAATTTTTTAAGGAGAAAAAAGATTGCTTAGTATGTGGAAGAAATGGATCAATGACACTTATGGAGCACTTTGGTTGCCTAAATATGGGTACGTGTTTTCATTTGAAATACCAAAGCATAGCAACTGGCTTCCAGCTGCTCCTGCGCAGAGGAAGACTCTATGTGGCTCTCCCATAGCTCCTGTGCCATAATTGCAAGCTCCTTGTAGATGCCTTGGATACCTCAGGGCAGCTCAAGTGCTACTTGGTGCCTCTGTTAAGCATCAAGTTTAAAAAAAAATAGTTTTAGAAAAATAAAGCATTTCTGGATTGGGTTTCCAGATCTTGTGCGTTAAGAATGCAAAGTAAATTCCTGTGATGAAGAGGTCTCAGAGCAGATTCTTAATGTATACGGTCCACAAATATTTTTGCTTAGCTTTATTTTGAGAAATGCAAAATAGCTTTCTTTGTCTGAATTGTGCTGTTTGTCTATTTTGCTCTTCCCAGTCATGTGAGAGTTTATTTGCCACCGCTTGAGTCAGGCACACCAACCACTTACTGCTCTAGAGCTTTGGAATTCCAAGCTCCGTTAATATTTAATGAAGTGTTCCGAATCCCCGTGCATTCAAGTGTTTTGAAATTAAAATCACTGCAGCTGTATATCTGTTCAGTTGATCATCAGCAACAAGAAGAACTATTGGTAAGTGGTTGTGTTTCTTAAAAGCTGTGTGATAAAGGAAAATAAAGTTACTTGAGGAATAATTTTTAAGATTAAAAAGACAAAGGGAAGACTTTATCAGAACTTCTTAGAAAAATAGTCTTACATGTTAATATGTCTGTTCAGATATGTAAGTATAGTTCTGTGAATTAAATGGTGGGATTTTTAAAAAGTTAAAATATGTGCATTTTGGGTTACATGAGGTAACGTATTCTTGGAAATGATTAGCAAAATTAGCAGAGATTGAGAATTGGAGTGTTTTAAGCAGTGTTGGAAGTCATCTGTTCCACTGTTACAGTGCAGAGGCATGTTGAAAATTGGTATAAGGTTTATGTCCATTGCTATGGGTTTAGTAGATAAGAAGTTAGGTTTTTATTTACTTAATGCATTTCTTAGAAGTATCTGTTTTGTGGAAAGTTGTTAAATTTTCATGCAAGAAGTGTACCACAGTGCACTCTGTAAAAAATTAAACTTTACCCAAAAGACTTAATCTGACAGTTTGTAGGCTACAGTGTGCTCGAGACTTTGTGTCTGCATGGAAATACAGTTGACCCTCTTTTTTCGTGGTACTGTGGGTCTGGTTGTCCCCCTGTGAAGCCCTCTGTCCGTGTACATAGGCAGCTCATTAATACACAAATTTGCCCACCCGTTGCCCTGCCCCCTCAGCTCCAGAGTGGCTGCAGGGCGTTCCTGGAAGCTCCTTGCACAATGTGAGCATCCCCAGGGATTTTGTGGGAGTCCACAGAAATTGTGACAAAGGGGTCCCTGAGCCCACGGCACTGCCATGGCGAGTCCTGGGCTTTGGTTGCTGCCACTGCGGCAGCTGCAGCAGGTGGAGGAGGCACCACAGGACTCTATGTACTTCTGAGCCCTCCCCACTGTGTTCCCTCCCGCGGGACATAGGTGGCACAGCACAGTGGCAGCTGGGATTGGTGGTGCAGAGCTCTGCTGGCCCGCCAGTGCTGGCAAAACTTCCGCTGCTGACCCACTGGCATGTTTCGGTGCCAACCACCTCCAGATAAAAAAATTGGTTCAAATGTGGGAATCCTGAAACGACTTTTTCAATCCGGAGATGCACAGGGCTCCATGCCGGGGCTGGGCTGTACATGTACTTCTCAGCCCTCCCTGGCGTGTTCCTTCCTGCGGGACATGCCTGACATGGCACAGTGGCAGCTGAGGCCGGAGGTGCAGAGTTCTGCTGGCATTTAAACATGCGAGTGTGGTGGCAATGGTGGCTGCCTCATCATCATGGTAATGGTGCTGCTGAATGTGCGCTGGCAGAGCAGCATCCTGGTGCTGGGGAAGAGGTGCTGAGGACACGCTGACTTCTCCAGGAATTTTGCAGGCTCCAGGACCCACCACCAGTGGAGGGCAGGGGTGGCTGGCACCCTCCCAAGCACCTGCACCTCTACATGCCCTCAGACTCCCCAAAGGGAACCCTGCCCTGCCATTTTTGCCGGGGCTGGAAGATGGCCATTGTGCAGGGGCCAGACTTGTGCTGATTGCGGAGTTTAAACCCATATTTGATTCCAGCACTAAACTTAATTAGCTAGAGTCAAGCCTCAAGTGAACAAACTTTTTCCACAAATTGAGCTTAAAAACCAAACTTTAAACTCCTGCTTTCAAAAAAACCAAGCAGGAATTTGGAGTTGGATTTTTTAGCTCAATGTCTGGAAAAAGTTTGTTCACTTCAGGGTTCAGTTTACCTACTTAAGTCCCCAACAGCACAACTCTGCCTGGCAGGCACCTAAGAACCTTGCTTGTGCTGTGTGTCCTGCCCCACTGCTGCCCCACTGCTGGGCCTGGCAGACACAGTGGGGGGGGGTGTACAGCCCCAGGGCCGTGGGAGCCACTGGCCCGGAAGGGGCGGGAGACCCATGGTGGCTTTGGAAGGGAAGAAGAGCTGCGGCTCCTTGGGAAGGTCCCGGCTGCCTCTTCCATCACCTGATGTTGTGTTCTGGAGACTGAGAAGGGTGACAGAGCCTGGTTCCTTCAGGCCCCGAGGCCACCTGGGCCAGGGAAGCAGGGAGACAACTACAGTTCCTGCAGAATGCCCGGCTGCCATGGTTCTGGGTCTGTCCCCATGTGTTTGCTGGGAGTGTCTCCTGGCCATGACCCTTTCTGCAGCACGAAGCCTCTCCCCCAGCATCAGGAGTAGGATGCTGCTCGACCACCGCACCATCGGCAGCACTGTTATCATGGTGATGAGCCAGCCACCACTGACGCCACGCTGTTACGTTTAAATGCCAAGTGGCGCACTCAGCACTTGCCGCCTGACTCTGGATAAAGGAAAAAAAAAATGTTCAAACCTGGGAACCGCTAGGGGTCAGGTGCTGCTCCCAGCCCCAGCACAGCTGTGTCCATTCTGTGGCCAGTGGACACAGCGAGGCAGATGCCTGGCCCGAAGAGGGAACATGGTGGAGAGGGCTGAGAAGTACACATACCGCCCCGGCGGGAACTCACAGGGTGGCATCGTGTGCACCTGCTGCATTCTGCATCGCGGACAGAGCAGGCAGAGCAGTGTGGCAGTGGGGCTAATATGAATATTCATGACTGCCTACTTTGAATATTCATGAGTGTCAGTTTGCACAGGTGCAGTCGTGAATGCCCTGCAAAACGGACCTCCTCTATGTGGAAAAATCATACCACAAAGAAGTGAATCTGCGCATGGGGGACCACGAAGTACTCAGGGTTGGCTGTATGAGGCCTGTGTGTGTACTGGCTATTTTGAAGTGATTGGGCTGTCATTGCAGTGAGGGGTTTGAATGGATTAGTGAAAAACAGTTTTAAGCCCATCAAAGAAGTTAACAGGTACAGGCATCACTGGGCTGTGGATAAGAGAGGTTTATTTGAACAAATCTGGTCAAGAATGCATGTTTGTTAGTCCACCTTTAAGAAGCATCTTACATAGGCATCCTAAAATTGACTGAAGTGGACTCAATGACTTGTCTGAAATAGGAAGTTTTGTCATTTTTGTGCTAAAACATAATGAAAGGAGAAAGCCTCTCAAGAACAGGCTGGATATATTGGTGTAAAGTGCTTTATACTGGTCCAGCCTATTCCTCTTGGAAGGTAAATAGCTATTTAAATGTAAAGCATATTGATATGAACACAAGGGCATCTAAGTTTAGGGTGCTTTTATTCTAACTGCTGTTACTGAATTGCCAGAAAAAAAAATAGTTCTTCTGGTTATATTTGTAGGGATTTTTTTACTCTTTCCTAGTTTTAGCATAATTCTCTCAGACATATCTCTGTCAACAGTAGTTGGTAACATAATTTAAGGTAAATTAACAATGCTACTCATAAAGAGACAAACAATGCCAGCATTTCTTAAGGTAAACATTTAAACATAATGATTGTTGCGCTATTTAGTTGTAGATTGAAAATGAGTATTTTCTCAAGTTGAGAAATCACTTGCTGCCTCTCTTTGGTACTGTTGTGATGGTCTCTGTCAGCAAGGTCTCCACCTTTCAAGATCTCTTCCGCTGAAATTACTGTTTTTCCCATCTATTTAATAATGCATAAATTTCTCAAATTCTTGATATTGCTTTCTTTTAAATTAGATTATGCCAGTGTACTGTTTCCTTAAACTTCACTTCTAAAGAAATAAATATACTAAACTTGTGGGATGGTCTTTTCATTTCCTTAGCGTTTTGCTCATTTGCATTGCATGGCTGAAAGATCTTTCTGTGTTAAATTGGCTTCTTCTCTGGTGGCCTCACAATGTTGAGATATTGTTATTTTCTATGATTAGTATATATAGTTAATGATAAAATATCAAAGAAATGTGAATACATGTCTTGCAATCTCATGGCATTGCTATTTCACTCTAGTTTCTCATCTTTTACAGCCGTGACCAACTGATTATTCCCAATGTTTTAATTTATTTGAACCCTGAAACAATTTTTATTCCATTTGTGTTTTTATTTCAAAACATTTGTCCTTTTCTTTTTTAGTGAGATTTTAAATTCTGATTCTTTTCTCATAAAGAGACATGTCTGTCTGATATCACAGAGAGATTCATAATACTCTTTTGCCATCTAAGTTGTTAACAAATGTGTCAGAGGAGGCAGGTAACAGGCTTCTTGAGTCCCACCTTGGCTTCTTCATCCTTTCAAGTGACCTCCAAATCTTGTGGTGGAGATGAAATACTAATTAGTCCTTTCAGTATTGATAATTATGAATTGGGTTTAATGCTGATTTTCTACCCAATTAATGATTGACTTTGTAGTGACAGCTTCTTTGGCAAGCTTGCTTAGCTGCTTAGTAAGTGTGGTGTGTAGGGCAGTATCAGATGTCTTGAGTCAACATATATATTGATGGTAGGAAAATGATTTCACCCTGTACCTCCAAAACCAAACTCAGTATTCCTAAACATTTTCCAGCTGTGATAGAGAAGTATGAGTGCTTGATACACATTTCTTTCTGAGACTGCATTAGAGCAAGTAGGCAATTAGAAGACTATTCTGTTTTATATAGAAAAAAGAAAAGGCATCTCTGTAGCCTCCAATATACTGACATGGAATGACTTTCTCAGTAATATGCTGTATCCCCATATTGAATTAGTCTCAAAATCTTTTCTAAATTGTCCTTTATGCACCTGTTTAAACAGAGCCCCAAGGAACATTTGTCTTGGAAAAACAATACAACATTTTTTCTGTTACTGTTTTCTGATGAACTGTTTTTTTACCTACTTAAAGTTTTATGCAGTTTCTCTATACATTTCCTACTGTCTTTGCTATTAGAATCATTTATCCAGCTATTTGACTTGAGAGGTGAAAACCATTTTTACAGGACTTTCCAGTGATATGAATGAAAACATTCTTAACATGTGATCCATTAGCATGAAAATGAACAGGTTGTAGTCTGCAAGATAATGCCAAAAGCAGTATCTTAAAGGCTAACTGATACATAATCCTTGCCAGGTCCAGCTAGGGAACTGAATTTAAAAAAAAAATAAAAATAAAATAGGCAACATGGATTTGTGCTCAGCTGTTTTTAATTTAGATAAACACTACTGAGAAATTTGTTCAAAGAGCACTTTGTGGTGGAGTAGGGCTTCTTCAATGTTTAGGACACTTTTAGTAGGAAGTCTCAATTAGACCTGTTTTCACCTGAATCTGTGAGATGTAAGGATAGTCTGCAATTTATGGCCCATTTGACTACCTTATGACAGAAACAGGCAGGGGAAAAAAAATTCATTTACACAACATATTTTTTTCCATTTGAAAGATGCCTCTGAGGACCAGAGAACAGAAGGGTCTCAGAAAGGGTTCTCTCAAAACACCCCAAAATGAAAGTAATACGTATTGTTAAAGTGATATTAATTTAAGCAAATGTAGAAATTAGATATATAATTGATGTTTTTTAAAAAGTAAAATATGAATTGCCGTCAGGTGTCAATCATATCTACATCAGTCATAGTTTATTTTTCAACTTTAAAAATTTTAATATCTAGTCTGATCATTCTCGATAGGAAGCAGGAGGCAAGAAATTCATTCTTAGGTGTCGTAACACAATGAAAGAAAATGGTCTCTTTTTCAGGGAGAGTATTTGATGAAGTAGGGTTTTTACATGGTAAGCGAAATGCTCTTTAAAATAGAAGGTGTCAATCCTGCAGAGTATATTTACCTTACTGTGGTCAATGCTTTCTGTTTTTTATAGGGCATTGCTCAGATAAACCTGACTGATGCGGAGAATTCTGGTGAGATGCAGCTTCACTGGTATACTGTTCAGATCTTTGCTGGTTCAGAGACCCAGAGAGCAAAGACCAAAAACCAGTGCGAAGACAGTATTCATCAGTCTTCTGGAAATGTAACTACAGTTAAAACAGTATGGCTCTATAAAAGTGATTTGTTTACTTTATTTCACCTGCAATGTGTTTGATTGTGATCTTATCTTGGGTGCCGGTTTTTGAGATGCACAGGAAGTGATACCTTAATTGAACTCTTATGGCAAGAGCTGGATTTCAGAAGAATAATTAAAAACGAGATCATATCTGGACAGGTGCTTGAAATAATACCCTGTGTATGTTTGTATGGATATTTCCAGTCCTACTGTTAAAAATTCCTGCCACTGCCCTTGAAGTCATTATCAAGAAAGGTTGTGCAATTCCCATCCTTGGAGACTTTTCAGCCCTTGACTGGGTTCTGGATAACCTAACTTGGCTGTGCTGCCTTTCCTGGTTTAAGCAGGACATCAGACCAGGTGACCTTCAGAGGTCTCTTCTGGCTTAACTTGTTGGATGAAGTTCCACAGTGAGATAAAGTCTACCTAGTTTCTGTGACAAGTTAAACACTATACACTTTCTGATCATTAAAATTCAGGACAGATTTTTTTGGTTGGGGTTTGGTTTGCTCTTGTGGGGGTTTTACTTGTTCTGTGGGATTTTTGTTTCTTTGAGGGGGTTGTTTGGTTTTTTTCCTTAAGGAACTTAAAATGGCTTTGTTTTTATTTTGTTTTCTCTGAATAATTTACATGAAATGCATTGGTTTGTTGGACCAGTTTTATTTGGAGTCTGATTTGCCTTTCAGGATGCAGTGACAGCCCTGTTAGCTAGGACCACTGCCCAGCTGGAAGCAGTTGAGAGAGAGCTTGCGGAAGAGAGAGTGAAACTGGAGTACACAGAGGAGGAAATCTTGGAGATGGAAAGAAAGGAAGATCAGGCAGAAGCCATATCAGAAAGGTAAAAAGGGTCACTTTAATACCTGATCAAACAGATATACCTGATCAAACCCCATAAAAGATATGTACACTATGGGTATAGTCTGAAATACAGAAAGAGAAACAGTAGATCATTATTCTGAGATCTACTCCCTGTTAGTGCTACAACTATAAAATTCTGTTCTATCATGATGCACGAACAGGAGAAAACTTTATTTGAATAGCTGGTTGAGTTTAGAGGACTTGGAATTTGAGGAGTGGGAAACATTATGTCAAACAGAAACATTGCTGGGAAGCCAAGTGGAATGGGTTTGTAATAGCCCTGTACTAAAAAAAAAAAAGTAAATAAAATTTTGTGGTGACATGGGAAAATGTTTGGGTTAGGATTTCATCCCTAATAATATGCCTAGTATATGCATAAATCATGTTAATGATTTTGTTATTGTTTTCTTAGTGTTGTTATAAAGACCAGAACATATGCTTAAAGAAAATTAGGGAAGATGAATTTTTTGCTATGAAATGTATTTGCTTCTCTGCACCTTTAGAAAAGCAAACAGACTATTTTCTCCCTATGAAAGTTATGTATTTTTACTGGAGAAATAATACTTTAAAATTATATACTTACTTGGATAATACATAAATGTAACACATAATTGCATGGGGGTTTTTTAATACCTACAAAACTATTGTGATGTTCTGACTTTAGGAGTTGGCAAGCAGAATCCGTTGACAGTGGATGCAGTAATTGCACCCAGACTAGTCCTCCTTATCCAGAGCCATTTTGTGGGGATTCATTAGCTGGACACATGTTTGCAACTCAAGCAGGCCAGTACAGTTCTGGAAAAATGCAGCCTCCGCCAGTAAAGGTAATGAGAGAAGACACTGCAGTAGGAAAACTGCCAAATGCCTGGCCCACACAGTGTGGGTTACTGCTGCTCCTAGAGTTTGAGCCTGAATTGATCAGGAGAGAAAAGAATCAAAATGACTCATACAACCCTGTATGAGCACTGCCTTCATGACAGCAGTGTGGCTGTTGAGTTGTTAGAAATGCCTGCTTTTTAGGGGTTTTGTTTGCTTACTAGTTATTTCTACATAGAATTTGGTTTTTATATCAAAAGTTAAGCTATTTTTGCTGTGGCCTTTATCTAATCCGTAAATATGCACTTGTTTCAAATTCTGTTTTTACCTGAAATTGTAACAGAAAACATCATGATCAAATTCCAGTGCTTTTAGAAATAAGAATTTCAAAGGAATTGTGAAGAAAGAAATCTAATGTTTTAGGATTTGCATTGCTGTTTCAGTGTTACAATAACATGGAACAGTTGTGCTGAAACAGATGTANTTTTTTAAATTTATTTTATTTATTTTTTCTTTTCTATATTTATTTTAGTGTTCTTTTCTTACTGTTGGAACAGTCTTTTCAGTTTCTTTTTTTTTTCTTCTCTTAATTTAAATTCCTCTGAATTAAGGTGATTACTTGCTGCAGTCACTGTGCTTATTGAAAGGTGACTCAGTTTTCTTCTGTTGAGGCTGGAGATCAGGTGGTAGCTTGGTTACTGCCCAATTGCCAGTCCTGAATGCAATCCTTGTGCTCTGTAGCTATGATTCGTGTTATAACTGCGTCTCATAATTGTTACTGTTCCAATAAAGCGTTCTGAA
>WEKX01020889.1:78653-104222 GCA_013390025.1 Pitta sordida | reverse complement strand
GCATTTCCATTGAAGTAGAGGAACATAAGCCATTTGTGCTGCCTTTAGGGAGGGTCATACCTCTTTTTGAGTAATGAGTTACCTGAAAGTTCAGAAGTTTTGTTAGAGTAGCCTATATTTTCTNGGTAATCTTATAATTTTGAATGACCTAGTTTTAAAACAGTTTTAAAAATTAAGTGATTCATCCTTTGTTCTCAGTACTCATTCAAATTGAATCTAGCTAGCAGGGCAAATTGTTTACTTTTCATATTGTTGAAATGTCTGGTTGTTTTGGCTACAGGAGAGAAAATAAGGAAAAAATAAAAAAATTTCCTTCATTGAAATTTTAGGTGGATAAGGAAACTAACACTGAGGATCTGTTTCCTGAAGAAGTTGCTATTCTTCCAAAAGAGAGAACCAGCCGCAGGCCACGGGGTTCTGCTTTTGTTCGCAGTAGCACCATTGTTCGTTCCCAGACCTTTTCACCTGGAGCACGAAGTCAATATGTTTGCAGAGTGAGTAAGGCTTAAAAAGAAGGAGGGGCGAGAGGCCTCCACACATTTTTGATAATTTCTTTTTAAGACTTTCTTGCCTTTATAAGATACTTACACATCTTTTTAGTACTAATGCATGATCTTCCCTTGAATTTAAACGTAGCAGTGGGGAAGAGTTTTCACGACTCTTTTTAAACCTAGGTGTATTTAATTTGAAATCTAAGAATCTACAACAAATTACACATTGAGGTCTTTTCCCTGGCAACTTCAGATGTTTAGGCTAGGGTGATTGGTTTTACAGTTTCAGTGCTGTCTAATGAGGCATATTAAAAATTACCTTAGAGGCCATGTTTGACTTTCACATACAGAAAAGTTTGGAAAAGGTGACTGAGTGCTTAATCTTAGGGTTATTGCATAAATATGCTTATGACTCTGACTGCTCTGATTGTCATGAATATCACTCATAAGTTACCTGCTACAGTGGGACCTAGGATTCCTGGATACACTGGGACAAGTATTTGAGGGTCAGCTCACATTAACTGGTCGCTGTGTTCAGTGGTGCAAGGCGTATAAGCAGCTGGCTGATGATATTGCAGATCGATACATGGTTATTGGCTTTGCAACACAGGTGGAACACACATAGCTTTGATCATACTCTTTCATAACCTTCTGAGAGCTCGAATTTGAGAATGCAGTAATGATTTTTAAATTTTGTGCTTTGTCCTAAATCTTATGTTTTTTGCTCTCTGACTTACATTGTGCGCAGTGCACACAAATTCTCAAGTTCTTCAGTTCGATTTCTGGATTACATACCTCTTTGTAGTGTAGAAAATGTGAGTAAAGACCCTCACACACCAGATCAAAGATAGCACCAAAAGGAAAAGAAGATCAAATACCATCATTTAACCTGCATTTACTTAAAGTCAGATGAGAGGTAAAAGTAGGACACTGTATTGTTTATGCCCCCTGACAGTAAATGGTTTAGGATGAAATGTTATTGCTTCTAAGTTCCCCCTCCCTGTTTTTTGAGATTACATTATCTTGGATATTCACTAGAATGGTTGGTGAAACTTACCTGTGAAACAATGATGGTTTTTAAGTTTTCTTGAATTCTTGTAACTATATCATAGGAGCACTATTATACATAAATATTTATAAATAAGTCGAAAAAAATCAGTTGGTAAAAACAAGACCGTTTCAGTGTAATTTAAAAAATACATCTCAAAAGCAAAAGAAAAAAGTAATATAGATTTCTCAGTGAGTATGATGTTGTAAGCAATTTCAATATCTTTCCTAATCAGCTGTATCGCAGTGACAGCGACAGTTCAACCCTGCCAAGGAAGTCCCCTTTCGTCCGGAATACGTTGGAGAGGCGGACTCTACGGTATAAGCAGGTACACCTGGGAAACTGATTTTTACTTTTCACTACGTTTCTAGAACATTGGTACTTTTATACTTAAGCTTTAGATGTCTGCAGGTACATTCTGATCCTTTTAGGAAACATGCAAAGGTTCCGCAATGTAATAGGGGAGAGGTGTGTCTTTTGGGCTATTTAAGCTAAAAGGTAGACATGGAGAAGTTAAATATGGTTGTAAACAATTATTAAGGAGGGAAAAAGGTGTGACCAACAAGAACTAGTTTAATGGGGACTGAATTTCAATAGATTTATATGTAAAGTTTGATAAACTTCTACAATATAGTTTATGATGCAGGGTGCAGGCCCAGAGAAGTCTGGGTGAATGTGGCAGTAAAGCATTCATCTCCCCTCCCATGCACCCTAACAGATTGCAGTATTTGAGACTCAAGTATACAGGAGCCAAGAAGTTAAGCTCTCCTTTTGCCCCCATGCCTCTCTTCATGCTGTGGAACAAGTGGGCAGAGAAGGGCAGACGCGGAATTAATGTTATCTATATAAATGACAATAAGTGTAGTCTGGTCAGTAAATATCTTGCTTGTGTGGACAAGTAGACAGCCATGCCTTCCATTTTCATTCAAATGTATATTAAAATTGAATGAAGCCTTTGAAGAATAATCTTGCTCAGTACAGTATTTTCTGATGTCATGACTTCATAGTGAGTTTTTCACATTGCAACATAACATGGAATTTTAGTCCATAAACTTCAATTAGTTCAATTGTAAGTCAAAAGGAAACTGTAAAAGGAGGTAGCAGAAAGCTTTAATTGAAAACGTTTATGTGTGGTACAGAAAACCCCTACAGGTAGCTAGCCTTTCACTAGGGACTATAAATAATCTCCAAAAGTTCATTGTGAAAAAGGCTTCAGGTCTTTTGTATGTAAGTACAGAAAACATATGGTCTATATAGCTAAAGACAGATCAGTAAAGCATGTTGAGAGTAATATATTGTGCATTTTATTTGAATCCTAATAACTCAGCAGTCCTGCAGATCATCTTTGGCTGAGCTTATGGCAAGGACATCCTTAGACCTGGAGCTGGATCTCCAGGCATCCAGAACTAGACAGAGACAGCTGAATGAGGAGATCTGTGTTTTAAGAGAGCTGAGACAGCGTCTGGAAGATGCCCAACTCAGAGGGCAGACAGATCTACCCCACTGGGTCCTTCGGGATGAGCGATTCCGGAACTTGCTGAAGGAAGCAGAAAGGCAGGTATGGTAACATGACATAAGCACTCCATGGTTTCAAAGTGTCTTGTTTGTGACGAGATGTTTACAGAGCTGTTTTTACAGACTTCAAACAGTGAATATTTCTTCTATAGTCTTGAACTTAGCACAATAAAAAATATCATGGTTATTACCAAACTGTGTATTCATTTCAGGTGAATTTTTGGACAATGGCACTATTTGCCAGTGGCATGTTTTGGTTTGTTTTTTGTTTATTAATTTATTGTTCATTTGTTTTGGTTTAGATATTTGTTACTGGAACTTTAATAATTTTCTTTCTTATCTTTGAAAGAAATTTTGCTGATTTGCTACTTAATTTTTTAAAAGTATTTGAAATGTTTGTTAAGTATGTGATTTGTTTTTCCTGGTTTTGGAGAAAGAAGTTGTAGACAAAGGTGACAAACAAACAGAATTGTCATTGGATTATTAGAGACAAAGACTGAACCTGATTTATTGTATGATCTTGTTTGGCAGGTCTATATGCAGTAAATTAATTTAATACATATCTGTCAAAAGAGCATTGAGAAATGAAACAACTCAATCAGTCTTCTGCATTTATAGCTCTTAGATGGCCAGCTATTTCAGACAATGTGCTTGTGTGGTTTCAGTGTGGTGACTGGGGGAAAAAATCCCTTATTTTAATGTATGTGTTCTTGTGTTTTATATATTCCCATGTCCATTTTAAGCATTATGTTCTTGTTTTCAGACCAGACAGACCAAATTTGAACATCATCAAGAGCAAGCAGCTGAAAAGATGTTAAAGAAAGCATCAAAAGAAATATACCAGTTGCGTGGGCAAAATCAGAAGGAGCCTATTCAGGTGCAGACTTTCAGGTGAGTGTTAGTATGTACTGAAATAACATAGCAACAGTTGATTACAGAGGTTAAAGCTTTCTCAAACATTTAGCTTAGATTCTGTGTGTGTTCTGATAGCCAGCGCTTCTAAACTATTTGGATTTGGATATGAGTTTGCTTTGAATTTTTTGTACTGCAAAGAGCCAAGCAAAGGTAAAATTGCAGCATTGCAATTCTAATACACGTAAAATGAAAAAAATAAAAGGATTCAAATGCAAATGTACCTTATGTGATTCTTCCAACTTAGCCTAGTTGCTATTCAGTTCAAATGATATGTCAATTCTTCAGTACAAGCCTGTGGGCATAAATACTCTTGTTTAATGTGATAACATATACAATACTAGTAACCTACTCTCCCTAACAATTACTAAGTATAATACTCCAGCTTTCTCTCAAGAAGCTTTTTCTTTGGGCTCTGTTTCCATAGGTGCCATGTTTTTTCCCCCCTTTCATTTTGTAGACGTTATTTCAAAGAGTGAACTTGGCAGTGCAGGACTTGTCCTGTGAAGGCTTTTTACAGTCACCTATGAATGATGTTCAGTGAGTTGTACAAAAGTTCCACTTCGATTTTTAAAAATAGTAATTGTGTTCAACAGGATGCTGCCAAAGGTATATAATGAGGTTTAGTAGTTTTTGTAAGTTTGTTGTACTCAAACAAACCACCAGTTTAGTACATAAGTAAGTAATACTACTCACTAACCAGAATAAAGAAACCATGTTCTTGTGGGGAGGAGGGGAAATATGGGCATATATTTGATTTACTTCTTTTTTCTCTTGTTTTGATCACAGAGAGAAGATAGCTTTCTTTACAAGACCAAGGATTAACATACCTCCTCTGCCAGCTGATGATGTATGACATGTTGCATTGTAAACATGAAGTATTTATCGCTTTTATTTTAATGAAGTTCTTAGATTAGCCAAGTTTCTTTAAAAAAAAAATTGTGCAAAAGCTAATATACACGTTTTGTAAAAAATAAAAAAAGTTAAAAAAAGTAAACATAAACAAAAACATATATATAAATATATATACATATATATTTTATAATAGCGACTGCAACAAGGCTTGGTTTTTCCTTGTTGTGAAACTGACATCTCTGAAAACAACTATTTTATAAAAGATCGACTATCCTGTTAAGAGCGTGTACAGTTTTTATGCTGTTTTATTTGACTTAAAGGCTGGAAGACAGAAACAAAGTGAGTTCAGGCAAATTCACTGTAGTGTAATTTATTTATAGTGCCTTTTTTCCTTGAAGGAAAATACCTACTTTAAGATGTATTTTAAGACTGAAATTTTGTTCCTCAGTATTTGTCATACAGTAGAATGGAATCATTGAGCTGGTTTTGTTTCTGATACCTGAAATGAAAATACTATGTTCTAAAATTGTCACTTTTTTTCAGCTTTATTATCTGTAGCTTATTATGTACATTGTATCCTTTAGCACTGTCTGTGTTATAGCAAAATATTATCACCTGCAATGTATTTAACACTGATTAGAAGTGATGTTGAACATTGCAGAATTCATTTGCATGTTGTTACTGTGCACTAATAGATTGTTTTCATTTCAGTTGTGTCTAAAGTATCTTTATATTCTTAACTAGATCCTAAGTTTAAACGGGGGAAGGAAAAGGGTGACAGGTCTTTGTTTTGCTGTTTAATGAAAAGGAAGTTAAAAGAGCAGTGTGAGCTAGCTGTGTGGAAAGACCACTAATGGAATATTATAGTAATTTCTACAGATTTAAAGATGTGATCTGATTCAGGAAAGCACATGTGTTCTGACTTCAGAAAGCAGCTGGTTTAAGTAAGGGTGCTTAAACACATGTGCATCCTAAAGGATGTGCTTTGCCGTTACTGCATGCAAGTTCTGTGGAACAGTGACACTTTCCAGGAGGAAGGTGTATCATTCTGGAACGTATAGCTCACTTGATTGCTAATTGGACCAGATAAAATCCGGTTGGAAATCATTTTACTTGTGACCATTCATTGTAACGAAAGACTGTCACCCTAAATTCCCGAGAATGCCAGTTTTGTGTCCTTGCATCCTGCAAGTATGTAAAAATACTTCTTTACTAGGCTACTATAATAGAGTTTCTCATATTTTTCTGATTATACATTACGTACAAAGAGAGGTGCCCAACACGAGATTGACTTTGCAAACTGATGGATCTTTTAGAAGGAGGATCATGTTGTGTCTTAATTAAAGATCGAACTGGTTCCAGATTTTTATATGTCAGGAAATCAAAACAACAGCAGCCAAAAACTGAACAGCCTATCAGAATATTTTCAAATATTTTGTAAGTAAGTTTTCTTTGTGAGTTTCAAGAGCTTCGACTCTGTTACCTTGTCAAAGGTCAGGAAAACCTGTAAGGAAAATTGAGTTACTTTTACTTGTCCATGCTGAGGCAAAAAATAATGTTGAAAAAAGATTGTAAACCTAAATCGTTAATTAATGAAGTTGATTAACACAGACATTTAATCTTAAGGTAGTATTCCCCATTTCCTAATACGGCTTATAATCATTACAGTGTTGTGATCATATACATGTGAAATTAAAGTATATTGAGCATTTATTGTGCTATCCATCCTGAAGCCTGTTTTTGCCAGTAAGGTTTGGTGGGTGTATATCGGGTTCCTTGGGCACAACTAGACATACACAGAAACTATGCAGATAAAAAACAAATCATGTAAGAAATTTGTACTGTTTGGGTAAAAGTCTAGGGACAGCAAGCTTTTCAGTGCTCATTACTTGGAAAGACCAGTTAAGTCAGAATTTCACTTCTCATTTTCAGCTGAGGCTGTCACATAGTAGCATTTATCCAAAGTTACCATGCAGTGACACCAGAAGTACCTGCTCTGTACTAAGAACAGACAACACCAAGTTCCTGTTAGGCTTCCAATCCTGGAAGAGATTGCCCAGAGAGGTGGAGCAGTCTGTTTGTAGACCAGTCTGTTCATAGAGTGGATGAAGACTTGATTGGATATAGCCCGGAGCGTACAGGTCGTATTAGGCCTGCTTTGAGCAGGGGTTTTCTGTCATAAATTGCTCTGTGACTACATAGCAAAGGAACAATGTTTGGTGGCCTCTCTGTCAGGGGGTTCATTTGGTGTTTTTAAATTGTGACTGCTGTGAGACATTGTCAGTGTATCTTGTGGGTCTGTGATTCTGATGGCTATAATGAGTTCTGTCTTCATGTGGTAATGAGTTATCATATTCAGTATTCATCTCTCTTGTTTTTGTCACAGTTCTTTGATTGTGTCATTTTTGTATTATTTGAAAGTATTTCTTCTACAAAATAAAATAATTTGCCATAAACGGAAATAGAGTTTTGTTATATGTCACAGACATTTGTTGAATGTTTTGTATTTGCCATGTTCCTGATGCTTTCATTAAAAAAATTGTATTTTGAATAATACCGTCATTTAGGTGAATGTAATGAATTCTCAAATAGGAGAGGAAACCTGAGAAATTAGATATCGTAGAGAGGTCACCCACTGAAAACCCCAAAGTGATGCAAGGTGTAAGGAATGGCAGGTGTGTTCATCCAAGGGCTTATCACTCGTGATAAAGTGACAGCTGTATCAGGAACTCGAGTATTCCCAGAATTCTTCGGTAGCTCCATTTACAACGTGTCGAACTGACTTTTTTCATAGCAAACATTTGTACTTTGTAGATTTGTATTGAAAGCAAGTTGACATCATTAGTTCTGTAATTATGACTAATTCCAAGGTGGAAAACACTTAAAAGAATACTGATTAACTGTTTTAGGCAGGAGTTAATTGCTGCTTTCACACAGGAAATATTAAACTGGCATAACTGCAGAAGGGCCGTTTCTCAGTTTTCCTCTGCAACCCTAAGGTGCAGGAGCACAGGCAAAATCATAGCATGGACATGTGACTCCCATCTCTGTCCGCTATTTGCAAGGCGTTAAGGGTATGACAGAGTTTAGTTATTTTTAAACAGTCTGCTAGAAATAGTCATTTGGAATACCAGCCGCCTCTGTCCCACTGCCATCAGGATCAACAACAAAAGCTATAATGGGTATGTCGGTTTGGCTTTTCTGTTATAAGAATGAAGTCTTGTTTGTGTTTCTTGCTGCATTTCTTGTAAGCACTTTGCAAGTCTTAAAAGTAAGTACAGTATAAAAAGATTTTTTTTTTTAGGAGTTAGATGAAGTATGTATTTTGTTTTCGTGGATGTAAAACTGAAGTTTGAATTTTGGGGAAGAGGGCCCTTCGCAGCTTGTTTTGACTCCAATCTCCTTTATAACTATAGAGTTGTAGTACATCTTTGAGGGGAAGAAGCATTTACAGACAGACTTGGGAAACTGTAGGCTAGAAAAAGCAAGAACAATCTAAAACATGTGAGGAATATTCTCTTTTTCGTGAGATCACAGGATCACAGGATATTCTGAGTTGAAAGGGACCCATATGGATCATCTAGTCCAACTGAGATTGTGCAATTGACGGAGTATCATTGGAAGAAAATACCAAGGAGTAAAGTTGACTTGGTTTTTGGAATCGTAAATACCGGTTAAATAATTTGCTTGCATTTTGGAAAATCTCCATATTCATGGATTTAAAAGTCGCTTATTAGCTGGTCCTGGTTTCTTATGATTTCTAAAAATCTCTTAAATTTGAGCATATGTATCTAGGTTATAGAATCACATTTTCTATGAAAAATTAGGTGTTCTGTCCCGTTAGTTTGTTTGCAGTTTGACCATCCAACTAAGAATGCCCTTTCAGCAGGAGACTTAAGGAGTTCAGCTGTGGTAATAGACAAGGAAAAAACAGGAAATGAATTCAGGAAAGTCTGTCCAGGAAAAAAATGGGGGATTGAGACCCTTGTGCTCATTTGGTAAGTGCAAGGAATTACTACTTTGTGTCTAGGGCACAGTGTTTGTGTTGAAGCGTGTGTCTTTGGCATAGAAGTTCCCAAGTGTAGATGTTTGACCAAGTGCATACTGCTTGCTGTTTTCCATCTTTTTCATAAAGTGATTAAAGAAAATTGCAGCTGCATTATCAAGAAAATGAATCAAGTGTTCAGTGTTTATTTAACTTCCTCCACAGAGAATTCAATTGCCTATTAATACTGATTTTAATGGGCATAAAGAACAGACTCTGGCAGGAAGCTGAGACTTCTATCACTTTTCCAGGTTTCACTGAAATGGTTGTAAGAGCCTGGGGCTGTTACTGATCTGTGAGTGCTGGAGGACTATGATCTGCAGTGCTGTGTGTGAAAAGCATGATAAAATCTCTTCCCTAAAGGCATGCTGCCTGCTCCAGAAAGATGTGGGAGCTTCAGATAAGTAAGCTAAGTGTTCAAATTTCACAATAAAATCTAGTGTGCGGCTTCTGCATGGGGAGTCCCTATCAGAAGTAAGGAGTACAGGAACTTTGTTCAGCTCACAGAAAAGAGCTGGAGTGAGCCATGTGAATGTTCTGAAAAAAGGTTTTTTACACCCAGTATCAGCTGGCTTGCTTTGCTGGCTGAGCTGCTTGAATGGCATATCCACAAATTACTGCTCAAACATACTGGGGCAAAAAGGTCTTCCAGCAGCCCTTCACCTTGAAGTGAGTGGAAATCACGTGTGCACCTTCAGTCACCAGTGGATATTTTCATGGGTGCTTGTGCAAGACCTCCCTCTACCTCACAGCACACGCCTGGATAAGCCTGTGCAATATTCCAGTACAGGTCAATGTCCTGAAATAGAACACACTGCACATGTGCAAACATGTACATGGTCTTCACAAAGAACAGTTACAACCTTTGCCTTGCAGAATATAATCCTAGTGGTTTGTGTGAAATTTTTGCAGCCAAAACTTTGGAAATTCTTACCTTGTAGAAATCAAATACATTGCTGTGTATGCTAAAATACTTAAATACCCACCTCACCCCTCCATGAAAAAAACCCCAAAAACCATCTCCAAATATGTTTCTGAGATGCAATACACTGTTAATCAAAATTGCCTTTTTTTATATAAAGGTATTTTAGGATGTTCTGGCTTTTAAATATTTGGGAAAATATAAGCAGACATTTTGAAATGGAAAAGTAGACTGGCGTACAGGAGAGGATCTTTCACAGTGGCAGTTGCATTGAAGAAAAGGCAGAAGGCTGCAAGTGGAGGTATGCGTGGTGGGGAGAATAAAGAAGTGAAGGTAAGGGGATGAAACTTTTGAGTGAAACTTACAAAGCATCAATATGATGCAGAAGGCAGAGGAAAGCTTGAAATGGAGTGCCAGGAGAAGGAAAAATGCAAGGGATGGTGAAATTGTGGTTTGTCTCATTTCCAAGCTGCTGTGATTACATATTTCATAGAGCACCAACCTGGGCGTTGCTGCAGTCAACAGGAATGCTTTTTGTCTTGCTCCCAACACACGCTGCTTTTTCCTTGTGAAAAGTGTGAATGTTTTTGTTGTTGGAAAAAAAATGCACAGAACAATTAGGTTAGGTTATGTTAGGGAGGGGGAAAAGCAGCACATGTTCTAATGGTGGTTGACTAGGCAGAGCAGGGTAAAGAGGCTTGCAGTTTAATCCTGCAGGATTGCGGACTGGTCTCCCCCCGATCAGATATCCTATAGACGGAGGATGCAGTCACATGATTGTTACTGCTTCCTCCCCATGACATCACTGCTGTTGCAGCCATATCACCCAAGAAAGGATGCTATTAAAATCTTTGGGATTGGGCTAAATGATGTTGCATTGCAGGTAAGCAACATAATTCTTCGAAAAATTGATTTGCCAGTTGCTCTCGTGCTGCTGTCCTGGAGCTCCAGCTCTGTCGGGCAGAGTTTCTGCTGGAAAATAAAGCGGCACAGTTTGTCTGTGAGCAGAGGGTTTGCAGGTGCAGAGGCTGCCTGCTGGCTCTGTGCTGATCTCCCGGCTGACATCTCCAGTAGAAATGCTGCCAGATGGAGCTTTATAGCTGAAGAAGGCCCTTTGTTCCCGGTATTTTCCAACACCCCCTTCGGGTGTCTGCGGAATTCTGTGCTTATGTGAGCAGCCATCATTCAGTCGTGCAAATAGGAGAGCAGCAATATTGTTTTGCTTCCATTGCCTGCTTTTTTTTTCTTTTCTCCTGGATGCCTAAAGGAAGTAGTTGTCTTCCAAAGAGATGCATTTAAGTTTATAAAGGAATGAGGATGAACTTGTTTGAGGGGTTAGAAGGTGTATTTGGGGAAAGAAGCTTTTCCTTTATTGTTAATTTTGGTGACGGTTTCCGAGAACCTTGTCCAGCAGGTTTCTTGCGTAATTTGCTGCAGAGTCAGGTAGTTTTTCCTTGTCATCCAATATAAGCATGAAAAGTCCTTTTCCAAAAGCATCATATGACAAACGGACTTTTACTTCTGTGCAAAATGCCAATCATCAAAAGGCTGAAAAATCTATGCTAAACTGGGTTTTTTTAATTTATATTTGTGGAAGCAAAGTCCAGGGTCTGTTTTCCTGGTGTGGATGTTTAATTATGCACTCTGTACAAATACATGAGTAAAGGAAAGTAACGGTGACTCTCATGTAGGGGCTTTTTTTCTTGTATGGCTTTTAAAAAATACTAAAGGGGTTTAAAATTTTTAATTTTAAAAAAATTTATTTTATTTAAAAAAATTTATTCTAATACAAATGTTACAATCCAAGAAACTAAAATAATTTTTGAGATGATACTAGTCAGAAAGAAAATTATGGATTTTTTTAACAATTATGATGAATAATTCTATGCTGTTGCCAAAGAACAGAGGATGACTCAGCCGCAGCTTCATCAGGCAGAGTCAAGTGACTTTTCACTCCCAGTCTGCAGGAAGTTTTCTTATTCTTCCAAATCCTGTTCTTTGTTCAAGTAAATTTTTCCCACTATTGGAAAAATCTGAAAATTTGGCAGGCCTAGAGCCTGTCTATGCTCATCCATATATTCAGGGGGAAGATTTTGGATCTTCCATGCTGAAGTAGGTTGTACATCCTAATGAGACATGAATTCTGCTTTGCAGTGATCAGCTATGCAGTACTGTCAAGATCAGAAAATAAGGTGGGAGTGGCAGGGAGAGTAAATAACGAATTATTGAAGTGAAGTAGGAAAGGACAACTGTTGTTCCAAATTGAAAAGAAAAATAAATTTCAGTTTGATTTTCCTCCAACAGAACCTCTCCTGTTTTTTCAAGACTGAACCTCTAAAGTCATAGAAACGGAAACCTTCTGCTGCATGAGGTGATGGTGGTGGTTGCATCGGTGCCTGTGATGGGTTTCTTCTCCTTGACTCCCTCTGGAGTCACAGCTGGCTCAGTTCTCTCCAGCACTGGCTGTGAGCCAAGCCTGCTCTTGCTTACCAGGCACACCAAGGCTTGGCTTTTTGCCCACGTGAAGAGCACAGCAGGGCTCACACTTGGGTTCTACAAGTGTGATGGGTTTCCCCTCCTACTTCAGATCGCACCTGAATGCCCTATGGAAATATGTTCCAGGAAGTGGTTCTCCTAGTCTCAGGATTTGAGTCAGACATCTTTTGTGCAACAAGAGAAAGCACAAGCCTTATATGTATGTTAGGGCATCTGGGAAATTAAGGACCTAAGTCCTTTATGAGTTACTTAGTACGCAAGGGTGACCCTGGAGACATCCCCAGTTGGAAGGTGATCTCCCTGGCAGTACCAGGGTGCTGTACTGGGACTCCAACATGTGGTTACAAAAGTGCTCAGCATGTTGGGGCCTGCCTTGTAAAGGCTGCACCTTTTCAAAGGTAGCGAATGGTGGCTTTTAACCAGGGACTGGAGGAGAAGGAGGTAAGGAGCAGTTACCCTCGGATTGTGTCCTTTCTATCTGCCTGAAGCAAATGGGCTCTCTGGAGTGCAATAACCTCCCAGATTTGGGAGCTGCTTTATCACAAAGCTGTTCCAGTGCAGGGTGAAGGAGGGGGCTCCCGGCCCCCATCTCACCCATGGCTTGGGGCCATCTCGCATCTCTGGTTGTGTTGCAGGAGCTTCTCTCAGTCGGAAAAGCTTTTAGCTTAGCATTGGAAAAATTGGAAAATCCACTTTAGTACGGTGGTAAGTGTCCCCGGCTGTCATATGGGAGACCTGGGTTCCATTCCCGCCAGGGAGGCAGTAGTGCCATTTAAGAGTTGGACTCAATGATCCTTGTGGGTGTCTTCCAACTCAGAATAGTCTGTGATTCTGTGATGGTGCACAGTCCTACATTGTGCCTTTCCAGTTTGCTTTTGCCATCACACTGCAGCTTGCTGGGTATTCAAGAGGGTGTGTGTGTGTGTGTGTGTGTGTGTGTGTGTGTGTGAATCTTGCCATTTAGTGAAATGGGATCAGGTTGTAGAGTAGGAGCTTAATTCGTTTTTGTGTATGTGTGTGCATACATGTGTACAAGGTGTTGGGTTTTCTCAGCTTTCTTCATCTCTAGCCCAGCAGAACCATGATTGTTAATGCCAAAAGAGAAACTCTGGCAGTTAGAATAGGCTGCCATTCCTAAAACACTTTTAACACTTAGCTCTTAGGCATCACTCCAAGGAAAGGTTTTCATGTCTTGCAGAACCGGGAGCTTCCTCTCAGTAGGATGAAGTAACTCATCTGTAGCTGCACAGCCCATCGGCATCAAATGCAGCAGTAAAAACCAGTGGCCTGCAAACGGGAATGACTCACTGCATTCACTCAAATCGTGAGAATTGACATGGTAGAACAGATTATGGCTTTTCTAATGCAGATTTGTCAGCTTTATTTCAAGCTTAAAGCTTAAAAATATTTTCAACTAGAGGTGCGTTTAATGCCATTGAACACCCCATTTAAGGAAGGACCTGGGAGCAACAATACACTAGGGCATTTCCCTTCTCTCTTCTCCCTGAATGTATTTGCTTTTTATTTTTTTGCAGTCCAAACCCTGGTTTTCATCCGTAATCTTTTAATTTTCTGAATGAGGAGGCAAAGAGCAACACTGGAAACCCAAATTTGGTGCTGCAAAACTCACCTGTGTGTGGCAAGAGGAGGAAAACTACAGAACCCATGACCCTTTCAGCTGTGGCTTAGAGCTCTGTGGCAGTAAAACCAGGCGGTTCAGAAGGGAAATCCCCTCTCTTTTTTGTGATAAAGAGGACTAGAGGGAAACCAAGAGTAGAAACCATACATGCTGCTACACTGTTAGTGTGATTTCCAGTCCGTTCTGTCTCCTGAAATTTAGTTTCTTACCCCAGAAGCTGAAGACTCCCAGAGTTTTACCCAATCAAATTTTGTTTCCTTCAGAAGTAAGATTGTGGAAGTCAATACAGCCTGTGGGTCTCATCTGCCCAAGTTGCTGGGCTGATAGCAGAGTGGCATCCTTTAACAGAGATGTTTCAGCTCAGTTTGAAAACTGCAGATGGATGTTCCAGAGTCAGCTAATCATTCCCTCCCACTTTCTCCACAGCCTCAACATCTGCACTAACAACTAAATTTATTGGAGGGACCCTTAAGACTCGCTGGAAACAGAGATGTGAATTTAACTTTTTTTTTATACAGAGCCAATTTTTGACAAAAATTCCACTTGGAGCTGGGATTTTTCCCCCTTCCATTTCTGACTTAACTCAGCAGCTGAACTAATTTTGCTCAGACTTTCCAAGAAAACTCAAACAGGGAGCGGGCACGTGATATTTCATACCGAAAAGAATTGGTTTCTAAAAGGCAAGTTACCACAGGAAGGAGCAGGGAGCAGAATGCTGAGGTGAAGTTTGCCCCTTAGAGGAAGAGAATGCCTCTCAAGAGGAGAAAAGGAGAAGAAGGAGTCAGGCTGTCATGGAAGGGTGGAGAAGCCCTGAGAGCAGGTTATCAGTGCCCGAGGTGCACTGATGGCCTCATGTCCCTCCCTGCCTCCCTTCATCTGTGATCCTGGACAGCACTGTTATGTTCTCTTTGCTCAGCTCATGAGCACGTGTGGTAGCCGAGGACAGGCAGCTGAAGGCTGTGGTTTGATCTGGAGGAGTCTTGTGCCTCAGTTTTCTGCCATTTATCCCAAATATTCCCTCCCACCATCCCCTTCTCTCCCAGGCCCTCTCCCCTGTGATCTGGTGCCCTGTACTTTTTGAGCTCTGCTGTGGCTTCATAATTTTTTCCATAGAGGTTACTCAGGGTAAAGCTGCACATCAAAGATGTGACTGTATTTAGCTTGCCCAGACTATCATAGCGGGAAACTCCCTAATGTGGTGGTGGGGCCATGCAGTAAAATGCTGCAATATTTTACAGTACTTTTTCCCATACTGAAGCCTGCCTGTGCTAGTGTGGTGGGAGACTGAGGGTTTGCAGGGATATTTACTTGTATGTGGAGGCTGTGCAATTAGTCCTTGAATTGTAGAAAAGGCATTTGCCAATTTTTAATATCCCATCTTCGCTCTGTATTTTCCCAATTTAACTCTTCGTTGCTTTTTATGTGCCATATTACGTTTCAAAAAAAGTCTCTGAGTTCAACATTTGCTGATTTTTTTTCAGAAGTCTGACCTAAATCATTCTGATTCAAGGCCATTTTAACCTCCTTTTAATACTCCATCATTAATGCACAAGGTCAATAACTCAATCTACTTTTTCTGTCAGAAGCTTCCAGGTTGAATAGTCTTAAATTGCTTGTATTTTTCATCCTGTAGAAAATCACCCATTGAACTTGCTGGGGATTCAGCCTACTTGCTTTTGCTGAACACATCTTCCTTGTAAAATCACCACCCCATAGCTTCTTATTTCTTGTTTAGAAGAATGTTTCATGACTGTTAACCTGCGTACTGTATCCTGTGGAATGTCATGCTGCTGTTTCTAGATCGTCTTTACGTGGCGTGTGGTGGAAGGAGAGTTACATCCACCTCCCTTGGCCTTCCTGGCTCCAGGCTAAGCAGATCTCGGTCTCTGACCCCTCGTGAAAAGACACACCACTAATCATCTCTATGTACTTTTCATTCATGTCATTCATGGTGACCCTGTTAATAGTCTTGCTTGCTTCTTCCTGAGCTATCAGGCCCATTTTCTCTGTCCAGATGACACTGAAGACCTGTGGTGTAACTGTGCTCAGTTCTAGGAACTTTCTTCCTCAACCTTATTCTTTTACAGCTCTTTCTGAACATTGACTCTTCCAGCTCAAACTGTTCTATGATTCCATGACTCAGCTGACTGCCAGCAGCACTGACGTGCTATTCAATTCAAGCCTATATTCAAGGCCTGGGTGGAGAGTGCTCTGTGTCCATCTCCTTTTGTGCATTGGCTAATGTGTAACACATTTGGAAGAGATGGAAGAGGTGATACCTTGGATGCCCTGAAAAAATCACTCCAAATGTGAGTTAAGAGACTTGCAACTGGCATTTAGGCTTCTGCTTTCTTCTCCCAGACTCTTGCCAGGTTCACTTGCTGCAGCAGAAGAGAGGTATGCTTTGCTGCCTGCATACTGTCATGTTTCATGTAGCAACGCCCCCACTGCCATTTTCAAGGAAAACAGCATAGGGATGAAAGCATGTAGGTGAAAGTTTGTGTGCTAGAAACATTTGAAGTGTTGAAGTAATTCAGTAAGTGTGATTTGTTGAAAGTAACTTGAAACTTGTTGGAATTGCATTAAAAATCATACTGCCTGCCTCAGTGAATGGGTCCAATTAAAACAGAAAACAGGATGAGGAGAACATAGCATAGAGCGAGCATGTCTAGGAGCAACAGGCCAGGGCCAAGACTTTTCCTTTGATGGCTGTTCAGCTAGTTGTTTTCCATCAGTATACTTTTCAGTCCCTTTGAACCATGGGATGTTTTGGTCTGTGCTTGGCCGTGTCAAATACATTTCAGATCCAGACACTCAGCATACTACCTAGGATGGCAGTTCACTGGTAGAGGTCTTCTAGCTGTGGCTTTTACATTTGCACATGCTGTAACAGTGCTCTTAATCTGAGTTTGTCCGCATTTTCACTATAAATGCGATTCATTGCTCTTGTATAAAACTTAGCTCTAAGCTGCAATGTATTTTACAGCTGATCCAAATTGCATGATGAGTTTACTCACTGTGAGACTTGCAGAAAAAACCATGACCCTAAATATATTAATATTACTACCTTTTGGTCCTTTAACAAAAAGCGAGTCAAGTAACAGAAGAGACCTTGTGTCCATGCAGTTCCTGCTGTGCTTGTTGGCATATCCTGGCCCATCAGCAGCTCGCTCTGCTCACACCCTGGCTTCTGTTTGAACAAATCTATTCTCTGCTTTCTTTATGTAGGAGGTTTCAGTGATTACTTAAAAATTATCTGGCTTCCTACAGTCATGAGTCTTCATAAGCTAATCCTTAGACCTGATCTTTTCACCCTTCCTTTCAGCTGCTCTCATGCATCTTCTCTGACATTTGTAGTGTAACAGCTCTCTCTTTCTGGCTTCAGAATACTGTGTGCCAAGCATGGTGAGCTGGGAGACCATCAGGTTGATCTAGCCGAAGATTTCTGGAAGATATCTATGCTTATATGATAGCCAGGAGAGCCTCTATCAGGAGGCACAATTGCCAGTCTAGTACTGTGACCTCCCCTGATTTGTGACTCGATCCCTGCCACGACCTTGCTCCATCTGCAGAATCACAGTAGTTTGGTATGGGTCTAAATCCAAGGAAACCTGCTAACCAGAATGCACTGAGTTCCAGAGATATGTAGTTCAGTCAAGTTCTTTGTTTTATAGTTCTGTTTCTGGAAAGAACCTGTTTGCAATTACATATTAAAACAGTGCTGATATAAATATTCAGTTGTAGATACAGTAAGCTAGTCGGTAAAAATGAGAGCTTGGTGTTAAGAGCTGAAGAGTCTCTCTACTGTATTGTGGGGAATAAAATGGATGATGGAGTTCAAAGCTGATAAAGGCAAAGCAAAAGGGAAAATTTCCCTTAGAGATCGCGGAAGGGTGGGCTCCAAGCTGGCTGCTGTTTCTTGAGAAGTCATAGCAGGCTGCTCAGTGAAATTGTTGAATGTCTACCCTAGGAGAAGCTGATGGAATCCCAGGAATTATTGGGAAAACAATATGGGGACTAAGCAGAAAACATTACCCCTTGCACAAAATATGTTGCATCAGCATCTGAAGTAGTAATGGAAAGCACAGCAAGGATGTCTAAGATTTGAAACAGCAAAGGGGCTGAATACATATGTCAGACAATTTCTCAGCAAGACTGAATACCTTTCAATGTATGTACAGTCTATCAGAGCTTGCAACTCTCTTAGATGCTCAAGTGTGAGGAGATGCATTTGTTACTAATTCTACATGTCATGGTATTGCAATGTTTTCTTTTGAATTGGTAGTATCATACTCAGGTCAGATTAAGATGTCTACCTCTGACATCTTCTTGTGATCAATAAACAGAAATTATCACTACTGGGAAACAATCTGTCTCATTCTAAGGTAAATAATTCACTTCCTCTCCTCAGCTATGAAAGGAGTCTAAATTTTAGTGTCCAGAGTATAGTGCAGATTCCTCATGCTAGATAACACAAGTATTACTACAAATGTTAACGCTTTTGTCATCATCAGAGTGTGTTGCTGCAGTATGCCTGGCTACAATTCAAGATTGGATGAGGTTAATTTGCCCTTAAGTTATGTGTATTAAAATCTGTATCTGTAACAGAGTTATGAAATTGTTCCCTGTAACTGGAGTAAAGCTCCAGTTCTGCTGGCAGAACTGGAAGCATTTCTGCAAGCATCTCTAAGAGGGCAAGTTAGCTTATGCTGAAATAAACTCTGTAGATTATTACAGATGCTGAAGTGAGGCAAGAGAAATAAATGCAAAATAAAGAGAGAGAAAGGGATACTTACAGTGCTTAGTGATAGGATATAAGATGGAAACTCTGTAGGACTCAGTTCAAAAATGCTGTAGCTAGGTTTTATTTACAAAAATTGGGTTTTGCATAATCTGATATCACATCTCTGCTTTCAAAAGCAGAGTACCTGAAGTGAACTGTAAGGCTGACAGTCATCCAGTTTCCTGCAATTTCCAGGTACTGGTATGCTACCTAGAGTTCAAAGCTTGTTTGTTTTCTTAGTCTTCCATGGCCCTGTGGTCTCTAGCACATTTTTTCTCTCCTTGGATGTGTTGTGTAGCACGTATTTTTGGAGTAGATTCAGGCTGAGGTTGTAATTACCCTGCATACTTGTGGCCTGGCCTGGTATTATCCATCATAATATTGCCATGTGCTGGGCATTGACAACATACTTAAAAAGCTATTTTTTACATGATATAACTAGCGTATTGGGCAATTTTCTTGTGGTATGAAGGAAAACTTGCCAATGCTTTCAGTGCAAGAGGTCCCAGAACTTTGTTTATTTAGCAAGTTGGGGCTGCCTCATGCAGGCAAGAGGTGCACGTTCTTTACAGGTCCTTCTTTGCTGTATGGGGAGAAAAGGGTAAATCACAAGTTTACAAATTAATAGCACAGCCTAATCCTTTCACCTCATTTAAGCTTCCTATTCCAGACCTGGGAAGACACTTGCAACCTCAGCTCCTGCTGTCAGCCTCATCATCAGACTCTCATTTCACTTAGCGAATGTAGGAGTATGCTCTCCCCTGATTGGTGAAGTATCACTGTTCTCAATTGTCACTTCTTTTAACTCCTACTTTTTAAATCACCTCAATCCTGCGGCAGTTATTTGTGCTCCGCAGCTCTGTGTAGGACACCTGCTCTGCTTTCAGTTTACTTCCCCAGGCTGCATCTCCCTTGCTTGATTCTCTTTCGGATAGACATGCCATGAGATTACTTGGAGATTACTTGATTTCCTCACTTTCCTCACGCTTCTATAGTGGTATAATGGCAACCCGTTGGTTGACTGTAGGATAGTGCTTTTTTCAGCTGCGTGTGCTCAGCGCATTGTCTGGGTCATCCAAAACCCCTACACGGTCAAGTGCACAAAGCAGACACTGACAAAGCTGAATTTTCATGTTTATTACACTACTAAAGTCCCTACCAGGGCAAAAAATTAAATGCAGAAATTTCAAGTAAAACATTTGAAAATGCGGAGAGGGGGGAAAAAAGGCAGTAAATAAAGGGGCCCAAGCAGAACATCGAGGTGTATGGACAGTTGATTAAAAGCTTATCTGCCGCTTTTTTTGCCTATTCCAGTTGCAGAATTGGGAAACTTCATCACAAATTCAAAGATTCAAATTCTTTACTTGTGAAATCCTCACCTGTTGGAGGGAAGTACAGTCGGACCTCTTGCACTTCGCGCCGCCCGTATTGCGGCTTCAGATCTTAGTGGCATGATTTTTTAGCGATGAAAGAGGCCCCTTTTCGCAACTATGCATGCGCAACCTGCTGCCGTGGCAGCCACAGCCGCCGTGCAGTTATGAAACTGTGTCCCTGGCCAAGCCAAAAAGGGGTTTCTCCCAGCATGAGGTGGCTGTGGGCACTGGGAAGGGCCAACATAAACACTGATACACAGAAACACAATGCCAAAACAGCGCCAGGTGGCCACATGAGGGTGTGGGGCAAATTTGTATATTAATAAGCTGCCATTCAACGCGGAAGTAGGGCTTTGGGGAACCCGATTAAGACCGCAGGTCCATGATATAGGAGACTCAACTGTAGATAGCAATCATTGGTACTGTGCTGGCCTCATTAGTGACCAGCAAAAGTTACCATGTGCCTGTAAAGGAGCTACAGGCTCTACAAGGTCTGTTCTGTACAACCCGTAAAGCCTGCATCTGTCCCCAGTTTTCTTACGTGTTTTCATGGTTTTTATCCTTGTAACTCCATGATAACAGATTTTTTAGGTTGCCATTTCAGATTACAAACCCTAGGTATTCTCTGGAAACTCCCATTTTCCAGGCACCTATTTTAGTATGCCTGACATGAGCCACTCTTTAGAGCAACACTTTGTGAAGTGATGTAAAAGTGCATGGCTGCTTCCTTCAGCTGTCTCAGCTGAGGACTCTCCCTGCCCAGCTGCTGGAAGCCCTCATGGACCGGGGGTCTCTGCCCAAGCTGGAGGTCACGGCTGCCACTTTCTCCTGTGCAGATTCAACCAGTAGCTGAACCTGTATCCCAGAGGCACACACACAATTAATAGCCCTTCAGTTAGTATCAATGGTGGGTTTGTTTCTGGTCATGGTCTTCATGTTTGCTTTGTCAGGTCGTTCTTACAGTCCAGTCATCAGACTTTCAGTTGACTGAAGTTGTATGAATCCAACCATCTAAACTACTTCATTTAATAAAGTCTAATGTTACTAAGGGCTCCCCTCATCAGGAATGATGTCAGCCTTTTCTGGAGCTTGTCATATTAGACACTACGTTGGGACTTGACCTTTAAAAGAGATAACAGCAATTTTTACATTAATTTATTGACATACTTGTTTTTCCTCTACATACAGATCCTAATATGGTCAATGCAGGAGACATGAATGGTTCAGGCAACCTAATGGATTTTCTGGATGAGCCTTTCCCCGATGTTGGAACTTATGAAGATTTCCATACCATTGACTGGCTGCGGGAGAAATCACGTGACACTGACCGCCATCGAAAGGTGAAGTATCAGGCTTTGATGTATCACAGTCCCTGGGTCACAGCCATCCTGGTAGTGAAAAAAACTAAGAGTTTTCCCAAGTTATTGCTTTGTATCTTGTTGTATGACTTGAGGAGGATGTCTAAAATTATGGATGTAGGATGTCTTGAGTTTGTAAATATAAAAATTGCTGCTGCAACTTAATCAGCAGAGCATCTCTAAAAAAAGTTATTGGAGTAGAGAAATTTTATACACCATCTGGGACTTTAATTATTTTAAACATTGTACTCTAAAACTGTGTCAACCTGAATCAGCAACTTCTCTCTATATATGTTTAATTTCAGATTACAAGCAAAAGTAAAGAATCTATATGGGAGTTCATCAAGAGTTTGCTGGATGCCTGGTCAGGATGGGTTGTAATGCTTCTTATAGGACTACTGGCAGGTACATATGTGTTAGCTTTACAGTTATGCCTGAACCATCTCAGCCAAGTTGCTGCTGTGCCATCAACTTCTCTTTTTGTCTCTGTCTCCACTGATGTTTCAAGATAAAAACACAGCTTTGCATCCATGCAGTTACGGTCCTTTATAAAAATAGCCACTTGCAAAGTGTCCTGCTGAGTGCTGTCCCAGAAAAAACGTTATTCATCAGTAGAGGGATTTATCTATTGCTTTTGGAAATACGCATCTGAGTGCTTCAAACTCAGTGGGCTACTTTAACTTTCTGAATCTTTGATTTACAGAAGTCAATTTTCTTGGTAGGATATTTTTTCTTGTCACCACTTACTTTAGTTCTGCAAGAAGAAAATATAATGTGGGGAAAATATTGGTTGTGCACACTCAAAGGGAAGCTTTATAAATTGCTGTTTCCAATGGATTATAGTCTTTATTATGTATGCCTGAAGGCAGATTACAGTTTCAGATCTGCTTCCAGGCCAGACAGACATTACATATTTAACAGCCTGCTCAAACTCACATGGCACATTCATTAATTTCCTCAATTTCTCCTGTCTTCTCCTCAGTTTAGCACACCTTCCAGCCTGGAGAGCTGCCCTTCTCTTACCAAGCTGAGACAGCTGACATTTTTTATGCTTTTTCAGTGATGTCAGGGTGCTCTTGTGTCTTATGCTGCTTGATAAAAACATGATGTGAAGTTTCACAATTTCCAAGGGATGATGGGAATTTCCTGCTCAACATCTGTGAAGTTAATATGCTTATTACAGTTGTTAGGAGCCTCAGAAATACCAGTGAAGTTCTCAAGAAAAAACTGCTGAAGTGACATGTTTGGCAAATTGTCTTATTTTATAGAGATGCAATTGTTTCCACAAAAGTTTTGATGGGAAGGTGAGATGGGAAGAGAGTCTGCTAAACTACTAGGGCTGCTGGACCCTGCCTGAAAGCCAGGTTTGGTCAGGATTCTTCTCTGGGGAGGAAAATTCTCCTTGGAAAAAACCCTTGAGGGCTCTAGTGACCTCAGCAATCCCCTGTATCACACATGGCATACATGTACACGCTCCTGTTTTAGTAAAAATGTCCCAGAAGGTTTGATTAAGTTTCAGTTTGCAATGAAACCTCACACTGAAATCCTGAAGGTTGTCAAAAACTGTACTTGCTGCCCTCTGATAAACTCTGAAGTTCTGCTTGGGAATGGAGGTTGAGAGTGAACTGCAGCTGAGATCTGTTGGCTTCTGCAGTCTTTTCAATGACAAGAGTGCAGAACAATATGTTTTACCTCTAAGAGTCAAACCAAATTAGTAATTTTTTATAATGGGACAAAACCTTGTGAANTCTGACCAGTGCTGAGTACAGGGGAAGGATAACTTCCCTAGTCTGACTGACCACACTGTTCCTACAAGAGAACAAAAATTACCTGTGTGCCCATGACCTTTGCTGAGGCCTGCTGTTGAAATGACACACGTGCTCTGTGCCTTCAGCATTTTTGGGACAGGGTAAAGATGAAGAGTCACCACCTCAGCCTCAGCAGGGGATCAACACCCCTTTGATGAGTGTTACGGGAAATAATTGATAAGCAGATGAGATTTCTTAACCAGGTTTGGGGAGGCAGGAGTTGAGGTTGGTGGTGGTGTCAAGAGGCACCTCATGCTGTTTTCCTCTCTGCTTGAAGTATTGTCTGCTCAGAGAAATGAGTCTGTTGTGAGCATACCTATGTGATCACATGGGGTTGCACATGGGGCTCCTCCATGATTCCGCTTTTGCTGAACTGGCAGAAGCTACTGCTGCTCCAAGGAGAGCGGCTGAACTCAGCCATATGGACACTGGGTGAGCTCTTGAGCTGCTGGGTTCAGCCATTACCAGAGGCAAGGAGAAAGTGTGGCACAGAGTGGGAAAGAGGAAAGTAGCAGCAACTGTACCCAGGGTGTGAGGGTCCTGTCGAACATCTCTGCTGTCCCTGCGCTGGGGTTGGAGGGTAGCGAGGTGGGACTCACAAGGAAGGGGCTGGCAGGGGCTGAAGTTTCCAATGTATTTCCAAATGCACTTGGGTGATTTACCTAGGTCCAGAAGTTTGAAGTGAACTTAACTGATCTAGAAGCCTAAATCTTAAATTCTGTCAACTGTATCATTCAGATTTTGCAATGCTTCAAAGGCAGCACCTCCACAGTCAACACAAGCCAATGAAGCCAAATGGAGAAATCCTTATTCTCCAGTGTTCCCACCATTGGACTCTGTTGCTCTGTGTGTATGTAGCTGCACTGAGCAAATGAATCCTGTTTTCAACTTGGTGGAAACAGTGAATTTTGGCCAGATTAATTTTCAGTTTATCAGTGGGCTCTGCAGGGTTGGTCACCAGAGAGCCACAAGCAATCAAAAATGGAGAGGACTATCCCCTTTGGCAGTGTAATGTGTATATCATGTCACACATACGTATATCATATCATTTTTGGAGTGTCATTAAAACTGCATCCATCCTTTGTTAGTCCCAGAAAAGTGTAGGTGAGAAAGGGACATCTGGAAGGGGTTCTGCCCTGGCTTCCTGCTCACAGCAGCACCAGATTCAGTGTTACAGATAACACCGAAGTATATTAAGAGTGTAACAGTGGCCTTTTGGGATCAGGCCAAAGTTTTACGAGTGAGGGTGCACACATAAATTACCCTGGGTGGAGCCCCTTGTTGTCACCAGTGTTGGTGGCACCTCAAACATCACGTGCTACATGGAGGGAGAAGATGGTGTATGACACTGTCAAGTGTCAAGGAAGGGTGCTAAGGAGCTTCTGGAAACAAGGTCTTGGGTGTTAAAGCCTGCTAATTTTGGGAAGAGGGAAGGAACATAAGCCCTATACGGAACGACTGAGAGAGCTGGGTCTGTTTAGCCTGGAGAAGAGGAGACTGAGGGGTGATCTTACAGCTCTTTACAACTACCTGAAAGGGAGTGGATCAGTCTCTTCTCTCCAATCACTTGTGATAGAACAAGAGGTCATTGTTTAACGCTGCATCAGGGGAGATTTAGACTTAATGTTAGAAAGCATTTCTTTGCAGAGAGAGTGATCTCCCATTGGAACGGGCTCCCTAGGGAGGTGGTGGAGGCATCGTCTCTGGAGCTGTTTAAGAGGAGGTTGGATGATGCACTTAGTAGTCTGACTTGATATCAGGACAGGGGTTGTGGTATGTTGATTTCAGGTGATGGCAGGTATCAGGTGTTAGGTTAGGTATTAGGCCTTAGGATAGGTGTGTTAGTTGGGTGAGGTTAGACTGTGGTTGGACTGGGGAAAAAAGGAGGATGTACAGCCTTTGGAAAAAGGGGGAGGTAAGTCAGGGTGTATTTAAGGAAGTCGCCAAGTAATGCAGGAGTAAAACTAGAGAGGCGAAGGCCCAGATGGAACTCAAACTAGCCGTTTCTGTTAAGGACAATAAGAAATATTTTTATAAATACATTAACAGTAAAAAGAGAGGATGCAACAACCTCCAGTCCTTATTGGATGCAAAGGGGAATATAGTAAGTAGAGATGAGGAAAAGGCAGGAATACTTAATACCTTCTTTGCCTCTGTTTTTAACAGTAAAACAGATTGTCAGCAGGACAACGGGATTAGTGGGCTGTTGGAAGGAGTTGGGGTGCAATATAATCCCCCTGTAATCCAGGAGGAGGTAGTCAGAGTCTTGCTGAGTGGCTTGGATCCTCACAAGTCCATGGGACCAGATGGGATCCATCCGAGGG
>WEKX01020889.1:0-78258 GCA_013390025.1 Pitta sordida | reverse complement strand
CTACAGGAACGGGGATTGTTCAGCCTGGAGAAGAGGAGGCTCAGAGGAGACCTAATTGCTGTTTACAACTACCTGAGGGGAGGTTGCAGCCAGGTGGGTGTGAATCTCTTCTCTCAGGCTGATGATCCCAGAACAAGAGAACAAGATGGCCTTAAGCTACGCCAGGGGAGGTTTAGACTAGATGTTAGGAAGTGGTTTTTTACAGAGAGAGTGATCTCTCTGGACGGATGGAGCGTGGTGCCTGTGGTTCCATGCTTGTGGGCCTGATCCCTGGGTGGGTGTTCTCTTGGGAGTTGGACTAGAGGATCCTGTGTGTTCCTTCCAACTCAGAATAACCTGTGAACTTGGAAAGTATAGAAGAGAGTAAACAAGAGTAAGGCAAGATCTTGATGAAAGAAAATAATTGGGACATGCATCAGCACTCTCTTCTGCAGCCTTGTTTTGTTTGTGTGATCCTGTCTAGTCTATCTGTATAGATCTTCATATTATTTCTATACAACAAAAATTCTTCACTGCTACTCTGATCACACTTTCTTGTCAGTGTGGGGACAAGTACCCTTAAGGGTGTGAGAAGATATGCTTATGTGTAAGACTGGGCGAATACTGGTGGGTTTTTTCCTGTTCTTTGGAATAAAAAACAGGTTCCACATGCCTGGATTATTTGAAATGTTTTTTTTCCCCCTTCCTCTTTTACAGAAAGGAAAAGCAGAAAACTTTAATTCTCGGACCCACCTGCATGCCACAGCTGCTTGGAGAAAGCAGAGCAGCCCCCACCCCTGCTTCATGGAATTACGTTCTTAGTTAACTGAACTCACAAAGCTAAAAGTTTTGGAAACAGAAAACCAATCCATTTTGCATTTTCCAAAGTGGTGTGTGTCCCCCCCCCCAGTGTTTTTTCGTTCTACAGAAATGCACTGACAAATTCTGCTCAAATCCATTACTGGTTTGCTGAAATTATATTAATGATTATATGTAAAAATAATGATGATTCTGCTTTCCATTGTAAGTGGAACGGGTTTGGAAAACACTAAATGACTCTTCTATAAATTGGTGGTTTAATTCTTCCTGGAAAGTATGGAAATGGGGACAGAACACAGGTCTGCCTCTCTGTGTTCTGGCTGCTCCCAGCCTCCTGTTCTGATGCTCTTGTATTTGGGGAGACCCTTCCGCTCCCAGGGTGCTGGTGCTGGGGCAGGTTGTTGTTGCTGATGAGCAAATGCCCTAGAAAATTAGATTTTTTTCTTTTTTGTGTCTGGCCACAGCAAGTTTTGTGTCTGGTGGCCACAGGGTGTCACTGTAGCTCTGTGTAATTACTGAGGAAAGACAAATGAAGGTTGGTTTCATAAAGGGACGATTTGAAGGATAGTTTTATTTTGTATGTCCAGACTGATAACAAATATATGCACACGTCGAGAGCCCCATTCTGTTAAATTCCTTAACTCAGAATTTGGCATCCATATTTTCTCTATAATGAAATCTTCCTTCTTGAAAGTCGCTGTGTTGAGACCAGAAAGGCTATAGGAAAACATACATATTCTTCTCCTCCCCTACCTTTGAAATACACAGTGTGGTTTCAGACCTGCAGCTTAGTATGTGTATAGACCCTCTGCATGAAGTCCTCCTTATCTCAGCCAGATGGTTCACCTGCCTAGGAGTGGCTGCAGGATCAGACTTGACATGGGTTTTGCCTCCCCTATTTAGCCATCAGTCAGCATGAAAAGGATAATGCTTAAAATAAAAGCTTATGACAAAGCATTGAGGGTCAGACGAACTTGTTAGCGCTCCCAGTTCTTTGGTATATTCGTATTTATTGAATCATAGAATAGTTTGGGTTGGAAGGGGCCTTTAAATGTCGTCTACTCCAAGCCCCCTGCAATAAGCAGGGACATCTTCATTCAGATCAGATTGCTCTGACCTCCATTCGTCCTGACCTTGAATGTTTCCAGGGATGGGCCATCCACCTTTCTGGGCAACCTGTTCCAGTCTTTCAACACCCTCATTGTAAAAAACATATTCCTCCTATCTAGTCTAAAACAACCCTCCTTTTCTTTAAAACTGTTACTCCTTGTCCTATTGCAACAGACCCTGCTAAAAAGCCTGTCCCCATCTTTCTTATAAGCACCTTTTAGATACTGAAAGAATGCAATAAGGTCTCCCCAGAGACTTCTGTTCTTCAGGCTAAGAATTCTTACATTGCAGCTGCTTCCCTAAATCACTTCTCCCCATCCTCCCCTGCCCACCTCCTCCTTTATTAAAATTAGATATATTTTCCTTGCAACTTGATATTTTTTAATAGTACCTTTTCTGCTTTTCTTTTCCCAGGCACATTAGCTGGAGTGATAGATTTAGCAGTGGATTGGATGACAGACCTGAAAGAGGGTGTCTGCCTGTCTGCCTTCTGGTACAGCCATGAGCAGTGCTGCTGGACGTCTAATGAAACTACATTCGATGACAGGGACAAATGTCCCCAGTGGCAGAAATGGTCTGAACTTCTTGTAAGCCAGTCTGAGGTACGGGAGACCTGATTAGCTTGGGGTCACGGCAGGCCAGGCAATGCCCTTTTTTCGTAGCTGCTGATGTTCCCTCCAGAGAGTTTCTTTGAAAGAGAAAGTAATGAACTGAGCACTCTCCAAAGAAAGACATTTCCGGAAGCAGTCTGCTTGACTTGGAAGGTGTCCTGTTGTTTCAGTGTGATGGAAACTGGAAAAGTGTGAGATTGCACTCTTTTCTTATTCATACATACAACATGCATAACATAATCACCAGGGAATCTGAGCTGCCTTTCTTTCCCCCCCTTTCAAACAATTTTATGGGACAAAAAAAGATGTACATTAACAAATACACTGAGGAGGAAATTTTTAGGATTGCAGCTGGATTTTTATGCATTCAGATGCTGTGAGTAGTAGAAGAAACTGCATGTTTATCCCTTGCAATAATTTTCTCTGTCAGACATCAAGATATTTACCTAGCACCAAAAGATGGGGAAATAATTGGTTCCCTGAGGGGTGGCCAAAGTGAAAGATTCGCAGGTGTAGAGGACAGGAAGGGATAAAGGTGATCTAGATTGACATGAAACTTATATTTTAAGATTTTTTTTTTCCTTACACTTTATTTTCCAACTGTAGCACTTTCAAGTACAAAGAATGCTGTTTCAAAGCAAAGCAGGAGGAAGTTTCATTTTTAACACAATCAAAATAACCTTTTTATATACCAGTTAGCAGATTATACTTTTTAAAAAATACAAAGAAAAGACATTTATTTTCAACCTAAGTTATTCAGTCTATTGAATCCTATTGATCCCTTCGCAAGTCACATTTTTGGCAGAATTATTGTCTTAAGTCTCCCCCTCCTCCTCATTTCTGCAGCTGACTTGAATCTGACAAAACTGAGCAAGACATGGAAGTGGGTGACTTGGAGAGGTTGTCTCAGATCTTCCTCCAGTGTGGTGGTAGTCTGGTCCTGTAGCGTTTAAGGGCACCTTCATTACCATAAAAGTGCGTCATTCATGTGCTGCTTTAGGTTTGTAGTGCAAGTAGTACTAGATGAGAGTGCCTGTGAATATGTATAGCTCAATTTTCTATAGTTCTGACTAGCCATGGTGGAAGTAGTGGAGTCCTCACTGTTCCTGAATATTTCAGGGGCATAATCAAAGGCAAAAATCTGTCAGCACAATTGCCAGTCACAATGTCAAGCTTCCCTTTGCCAGAGGTTTGCTAGGTTCACCTTGCTCTTTATTGACAAATATTTTTGGTGGTTGTGTCTTTGTGACAGTGAAATATTACCCTGGCATAAAGCTGGAGGACTGGGGATGAAGCTGTGATTTAAGAGAACAAAAAATGTGGGAAGGGAAAAAAAGAGACTGTTACAATTGTTAGGGGATTTGGAAATCCTGTGTATGTGTTTGACATGCTGTTTCTCTGGCTGGAATATATAAATGACGCATATCCTTGAGAAAATTTATTGCTTTCATCTGCTAATTGAAACCAGCAGTCACAACTGTTATATGTTGTGGCTTATAGGAGAGGTATCTGCAAGGTGGGCGCTGGGAAACTTGACTCACTTTTTATTCAAATTTTGCTTCTCACCCCCTGGTGTACTGCCACAGTAGGGGTGGGAAAAACGGTTCATCTTGGCTTAGTTTTAGGCTCTGTCTAAGAACAAACGTGCCTCTAAGGTCTGTGAGTTCCTGGCCTGATGGATGCTGTAAATATTAATAACAAAGGTGTCTGATACTGTTACACTGAAATCTCAGGCAAACCCCCACAAAAATATGAATATGGAAAGTCAAAATTCAGTTTCATAGAAAAGGCTTATGGTATGGGCAAGTTTTACATGATATGGTTTCTGTAGCGATAGAGGACTCTAGTAGGTATCAAAATATAGTCGGCCCTCTTGCACTTTGCGCTCCCCATATTGCAGCTTCAGATCTTAGCGACATGATTTTTCAGCGATGTAGGAGACTGATTTCGCAACTGTGCATGCACGACTTGCTGCCGCGACTGCAGCAGCAGCGCGGGCAGCGGAGTGGGTGGTGGTGGGGGCGCGGGCAGCAGCGGGGGCAGCACGGGCAGCGGTGGCGGCGGTGGTGCAGCCGGCCGCCATTCAACGCGGAAGTCGGGCTATGTGGATGCCAATTAAGACCCCAAGTCTGCGTTATAGGAGACCCAACTGTACGCTGGACTTGACTGAGTTTCAGAATAATTTTGCCTTTTTTTTTTGCTGTGCACTTTGTGCCTGACATTTATGTAATAACCCTGTAAAACAACAGTGCACATTAGAGCACATTTGGGCCAAAAGTATTTGGAATAGTTTCCCTGAAGGTATTCTGGTCAGACATGTCTTCTTTTTTTTATGCATGGCTGTGACTCTTTCTTATCATAGCTAACTAATTTTGACAGTTTGAGGACTGAGATTTAGATCAGTTCTTCCTTGTGGTTTTACCAATTTATGACTGTGATAAACCCTGTACATATGTTTTCACTGAGAATTGTGACATTTCCTATGGCATGCCCTGAAAAATATTTCTATTCTAGTGCTCCTATAAAATGAGCCCAAAGCAGAGGCTTGACATAAATTATTATGGAAAACATAATAGCACACTATAGACACCTACCAGGCTATGTTTTCTTCCGTAATCACTATTTTGTAGGCCAGTTATATCCTTCATCCTTTTATCTTCCTGAACTACTTCCAAAGAGCAGATGAAGAGGGTTTTTTCGATGTGAGAAAGTTTCAAAACCTCAAAGTCACTGGCAGACCAAAGGCTCATCAGATGTCGCTCACTTCATCTCTAACTGAAGTGAGCGATCATCTAATCTCAGGTGATCTGGACCTTCCCTGTACTGCAGATCCATTTTGGTCCCAACCTCCACTTCACAGGAGCTGAAGACCCCATTTTTGGTGCCTTACACCTATCCAGGGTAGAGGAAAGGACCCCATGTTTTCCAGAGGTCATAACACTGGATCCGACAATGGACTATATTCCCATCACAGAGCTTCTGGATCACCTGTCATGAAGGGCAGTTGAGAGGGACNACCAGGGTTCAATCCCTGTATGGGCATTATGGGCATTCGCTTAGGAGTTGGACATGATGATCCTTGTGGGTCCCTTCCCACTCAGAATATTCTGTGATTCTGTGAAACTGAGACCTGCAAGACAAGGATGCCGGTCTATACCTGGAACCCAGTTCTCAATTTTACAACCTTGAATCTGTCAGTCTTGAGGAGACCCACAGCTGTAACATCCACAAGACGGAGTCTGACAACTGTGAGGTCCCCCATAGTGCCAGGGTAGAGCTGTGGGCCTCTGGAGAAAACATTACATTGGATGGCGTCCTGGGGGATGTGGTTTCTTTCAGTATTCTGTTTGCGAGGAGTATTTTCAATTGTGTTCCATTTGTACCTAAATTGGTCTGATACCAGATTTGAAATACTGCTCTGTCTTGCAAACTAAAATGCAACATTTTGCTTAGTTTCTCTACTTGCTTCATTACTCTTGCTTCCAGGGCAAGTCTTTCGAGCCACTAGTGAGAAAGGTCTTAGCAGGATCACCTCTCCCGGTGGGCTGTTTTAGTCTCTGATTGCAGTGTGCATGCTTAAGACTTCAACTGATTCAGGGCCTTAGTAATGGCACATAATGGAAGAGAAATGAGCCATTTGCAATCCTGAGTTACTGCTTCTTCACTTCCCAAAGGTTTTCATATTGTTAATCATTAGAAACTGCAGTTGAACCTGCAGAATGCCAGATATCTGGAAAATGTAACAATGCAAGTTGTCCCAAGGGATAAGGTTGAACTGGCCATACAGACTCTTGTGAGGTCCTGCCACAGCACTGTAGGTGTCTATGTGATTGCAGTAACGAGCTGACATAGTTTTCTTATGACTTCTGAGTTGTGGAAGAAGAAGAAGTAAAAAGAAACAAAGTTAATTTGACTCCAGTGAATTTAGAAGCAAAACTAGAGCTTTCGCTTAACCTATTAGGGCCAAATTTTTGTAATGGTGTTGGACTTCTTTGGAGGTACTCCAGGCTCACACTGACATGAGGATTTTGCCCTGAGGCAAGATATCCAGAGTTTTCTGCAGAGGAAGAGCAAATATTGTCATAGCTGTTTGTAATTGAAAGCCCTAGGAGAAGACATTCATGAGACTGTCTTCAGCTGTAGCAACAAAGATCCATAGTTACTACAGCCAGATGTCAATCACTGCAAGTGTGGGATTCATGAGTGCTTAGTCTCAGGGCATTGGGGGATAACACTGTGTTGCTCTTCTGCTGTCAGCAAGGCCAGCTGCTAACTTCAGCAACCACAAGAGGACCTTAAGAAATTGCACTTCTTTCAGATATACCCATAATGATAAGAGCAGTGATTTCCTGATTGTATTTTCATTCGGACAGGCCTGGAAAGTGAAACTAGGAAACATCCATGCTGTTAGAGGTTGATTCCTTGCAGGCTTGAAAACAGGGAAAACCTCAGCTCTAGAGTTTTTATGACTGGGAACAGGGTTTGTCCAGCTCTGTTAACTGAAGGCACAATGCAACTGATTAACGCCTGTTTTCCTATTTGATTTATCATAATGTTGATATCCAGTCTGCTGTCCTGCAGAGCAAAGACAGGGGCCCTGATGTTCTTGAGCTGCTGCAATTGTATCTGGTAGGAAGAGTTCACTTAGAGGTGAAGGATTCGTACCAATTTATGCACTGAGGTTCATCTTGTTTTTTTTTCTTCTGTAGTGTCATTTTGCTAGAGGATATTATTTGAAGACTTAAGCTCCTCGTATCAATTTGATGGCTCTGACTAGATTCACTTTTGTCTGTGTAGGTGTAGTTTCTGAAATTAATCCCAAAAAATTATGCTTGTGAGAAGGAAGAGGTATTGTAAGGAAGATATCTAACAAAAGTTTCAACTTGACCATTGGAGACAGGTAGAAAGCCTGAAGGTCACTTTTGGCTGTGCTTTCACTATGGCCCTGCACAGTCAACCGTTGTTAATGATCATTAGCATTTCCATTCTGTCAGAAAAGTAAAGCCATTCATTTTGAAGACATGCTTATTCCTGACTGGAATGCTTTTAGAATATCAGGGAAAAAATGACTGAGGCGTGTCTGAGGAGGTTCTGCCAAACTGTGGCATTTTCAAATTTTTTCAGCCTATCACAGATAGCATCATATAGAAGCAAAGGATTTATTTACGTTTTTATCTTTCCCGTTTGTCACCTGAGCTGGCTAATGTTGTATACAGAGGTCTTGTTTGAAAAGATTAACATCTGCATGGAGAGCTGACCTTTGAATATCAGCCCTCAGAAGAAGATGTGTCAGGGTCTCATCTCATGTCCCCCCACCATGGGATGTAAACAGCAGATTCCTTCATTAGGTGCCTTTTAATTACAAATTCCTTTTGCCCTTATGACATATTTGTTCGATGTTTTGGAACTTTCTGTAAGTTAGTTTAATTTTTTAGTGCATGAAGGAAGCTCAGTTTAAGGTGTTCAGGTCCCTTGCAAACAGACTGTATGGATTGGGTTAGTTATATATTACTATGCTTCTTTCCATGAGTAATAAAATTGTTGGAGTATATCAAGGTATTTGTCCTTCCCGAGGAAAGCAACAGTTAGCATGTAAATGAAAAGATCAGGCTCTGTGCCATCATGATCCCTAGTAGAAATGTGAGATTTGCCAACCTGCATTTGTCTAACAATATTTGTTACTGTTATTTTTCTAGGGTGCGAGTGCTTACATTCTAAACTATTTTCTGTACATTATGTGGGCTCTATGTTTTGCTTTCCTGGCAGTCTCCCTGGTCAGAGTGTTTGCTCCTTATGCCTGTGGCTCTGGAATCCCAGAGGTGAGTTCCTCCTTGTGCATGAATATCCAAGTACCAAAGAAAACGAAAAAAAGATAATTTACCACCTTTCCCTGTTCCAGAGCTGTAGTATGAGATAGTATAGAGAGAAGAAAATTGTCTTTCTATCTCGCCTGCCTTCATTCCTTTGTCTATGCTTTTATGGTGCTTATCTAAATTTTTCTTAGTGTAAAGTGTTCTGATATCACTGTGGCAGATTCGTGCACATACTTGTTCATTGCCAGAGCTTGAATTAAAAGTGAACATCTCCAAGAGACACAAATTCACTAGAGGACTATACAGAATTTTCTTTGGATAGCATTACTTAAGTCAATTACAAAACCAGTTATTTTCTAGGCTGAGCTCTAAATAAAAGCAAGATAAAAAGAAGAGGGAGGTTTACAAAGCTAAGGTTGCCTATGATACTGAAGATGCCCATCATTTGGGATGCCTAAAAAGGGTCTGGTGCACAGCTTTTGCAAATTTTGTGCTTGCACAAAATGTCATGTGCATTATGCCAACCTGAAAGCATTATAGCAGCCAAAATATCTAATTGATTTTCAATATTTTATGTATTGTGCCTTAGTCAATATTTAAGTTGTTAAAAATGAAGAACCCTTAATTCAATCAGCAGAGCTACTCGAGGTCTTTGAAATCAGGGGAGTCTTCTGTTAAAAGTACTATGGAACCACTGGAATTACTATTGAGGAACCTGGCAGACAGAATAAACAGCCCAGATTTTAGAAATCTTGGCGTACTTTTGTTCTTGATCTCTAGGAGAAGCATCCAAATGTTTCAAGAAAACCTACCACCAATAATTTGAAATATTTAAATAACTTCCATGTTTCAAAATAGTTATGTGTATTTTTGTTACGTGTTGGATGTATCTGTGATTTTAAAGTTCTCACAGTTAACTGTAAAGCTAGTTTCTGTGTGGTAAATCCTTTGTGTGAGGTGATGCTCAGCTCCTGCCCATTATCAGGCCTAGAGTCCAAACTGAAATCCCACCCTGCTGCCTGTGTGGCATGCGCAGGCATTGTGCTCTCTCCTAGCACATTAATTCAAAAATGTGTAAAAATAAGATATTTCAGACTTTCTTATTTCATCATACTTGCGTGCTTTTATGATACAGCAATTCCAAATAGTATTTAGAACTTTTTTCCCCATGTTTTAACTGGAAAATGCCTGTGGTTGTTTATTTGCTTTTTTCCTGCTTTGTTAAAGTCTAGTTTAACTCTGATCTTGTAAGCCAAGGAGATGTGTAAGAGTTTCATATTTCTATTGATCTCTGTCAGAGTCCTTACCAACTGTTATGGGGACCACCCATAAAAGCAGTAAAAGTGTGGTCTGCTTAACCCCTGCTCAGATATTGCTGTGGGAAAGCTGCCTGACCTGTGGTCTCTTTTCAAGCAGTCTGCAACATTTTAAACTCCACCAGAGTTTTAACTCCATTTGAAAGTTCAGAGTAGAAAAGGTTTCTTCATCACTTCAACATGTTCTTCCTGCTTTCCAGATAAAAACCATCTTGAGTGGGTTCATTATTAGGGGCTACCTGGGAAAGTGGACACTTTTAATCAAAACAGTCACCTTGGTTCTGGTGGTATCTTCAGGCCTCAGCCTTGGGAAAGAAGGGCCATTAGTCCATGTGGCCTGTTGCTGTGGAAATTTCTTCAGCAGTCTTTTCTCAAAGTACAGCAAGAATGAAGGAAAGAGAAGAGAGGTGAGATTGGCTCACATAATCTCTAGTTTCCCTGTCTGGTTACTCTGCGTTTCAAAGGACTCATGTCTTGTATGTGAACATTTGCTTTGTAGGTTCTTTCAGCTGCAGCTGCTGCAGGAGTTTCTGTTGCCTTTGGGGCTCCAATTGGAGGAGTGCTTTTTAGTCTGGAAGAGGTGAGACCCTGAAGTTCACTCACTTCAATAAATATATTTTAATTTGATACCTTTTGCTAAGATTACTCTTTATTTTTCAAGTATTTATATGCTTATTGTTTCTTCTAAAGCAAAAATAATCTTTGATTTCTAGTAATAAGAACTAACTGGGTATTTTAGCCTAATTTGAGTAGCAGAGCAACACCGGCTTCCTGGAAACAAATTAGATTAGATTCAATTTGAAATTGTATCCCTGGGCTGAGGTTTCTCCAGCTTTCAGCTTGCTGATGTGTAGGCCAAACTGTCAAGCATCCATTTCATACTCTCTGGACAGCAACTCTGGATTTAGATTTATTGATTTTTAACTAGTTGCTGCTGCTGGTCTGAAATCTGAAAATGCCTTTTCTGATACTTTTGTGAATATGTTCTGGCTGTGGTGAGAACTAGTACTCCCAGTAAAGTCAAATGAAGCAGATGGTGACGGCAGTTAAGGAGGCACCCTCTTGTCACACTCAGTGAAATGCTTACCGTCTCTGCTTGGTTTTAGGTCAGCTACTACTTTCCTCTGAAAACCCTCTGGAGGTCATTTTTTGCTGCTCTTGTGGCTGCCTTCACACTGAGGTCCATCAATCCTTTTGGGAACAGCCGACTGGTCCTGTTCTACGTGGAGTACCATACCCCCTGGTACATGGCTGAGCTCTTCCCCTTCATCCTACTTGGCGTCTTTGGGGGTCTCTGGGGCACCCTCTTTATCCGATGCAACATCGCCTGGTGCAGGAGGCGAAAAACCACCAGATTAGGGAAATACCCGGTCCTGGAGGTCATAGTCATTACAGCCATCACTGCCATCATTGCCTACCCCAACCCCTACACCCGGAGGAGCACCAGCGAGCTGATCTCGGAGCTCTTCAATGACTGCGGTGCTCTGGAGTCCTCGCAGCTCTGCGACTACATCAATGACCCAAACATGACCCGGCCAGTGGATGACATTCCTGACAGACCTGCCGGTCCTGGAGTCTACTCTGCCATGTGGCAGCTTGCCTTGGCTTTGGTGTTTAAAATTGTCATCACAATATTCACTTTTGGCATGAAGGTAAATCGGGGACAAGTGCAGAAGTTGTTGTGAGCACAAAGCACAGATGAATTGCTGTCAGCAGCTGTAGTCTGTCTGGCAGGGCTTGCATGATTCTGATCTACCTCCAGCCATGTGAGTGTTGCTGAGACGCTGTTGGCTCACCTGCTTGGCAGGCATGTTGCTCTGCGGGTCCCTGGCACAGTAGAGGAATGAGCCCTGCTTTTCCACCTTCTAGTTGTCTGTGCTTTTATTAAGTGAAGAAGAAATCTGCATGGGAATTTAAATCTGCTGCTGCCAATATGCAAATTAAAGATGAGTCCCACTGCAGCTGTTTTTTTAGTTTTCTTGTAGATATGGACTATTTACATTGTTGTTTGTCTTGTTCGATTAATGTCTTAATGTGCCTCAAGATGGCTATGCCCAGGGAAGTAATAATTTTAAATTTGCTCTTTTATACATTTAAAACATCACAAAAATATAAAAGTACATCTGAAAAGGTCTATTTTTGAATCTATTTAAGCACTGTATCTTGGGAAAAAAGAGGGAATGAATGGCAGGACTAACAGATGTATGATGTGATTATTCTGGATTTGTAACTTTCTGTTTCAACAACTCCTCCTCCCTCTAAATGAGTGATGAAAGGTCCAAGAACAATTTATCCAAGCTTTCAATATATATATCAAGCTGCTTGTGGTGAGCTCTATATATGTCTGATTGCTAGAACCCATAAAAACCACATATCTGTCTGTCTACTGCTCCCATTATCTGAGCATTTAGTTCTGGATCTGGTGGCAGTAGATGATGGGTAGTTTTTCTGGGTTATACACTATATTTTATACCATGCTCAAAGCTAAAATATCTCATCTTTCTCTTGAACACGACACTTCAACTGAGAATCTGTCTTTTAGCTCTTCACTCTAGAGATAGATTTATGTCTGGAAGCCAGTTGTTATGCTTGTTAATTTAAAAACTTTGGTTGTTCATTTGACATGTGGTTCTTTATCCTATATATTTAAAATTTGTTAAAAGCAACTGACACTTTCAACTGCTTTGTAAAAGAACAGACAAAATATTTTTATCCACTAAATCTAGAAGACTCGGGCTATCTATGTTGGTAAAGTTAACAAAAAATTTTAGCAAATTAACACAGTGTATTGGGGGATATAGCATCTGCTGTTATCAGCCCTAATGTCTCTGGGCCATTGTGAGGTGCTTAGTTTAGTTCTCTAGAAAGGTCAAGGTATATTTTCACATTTAAAAAACATAACAACCTTTCCTCTCTAAAAATAAAAAAAAATGCATGCAAGCCTTTGTCACAGATCTAAGTTATCTTCTCCACCAGAAAATATATCTCCAACTTACAGGTACACCTGACACCTAAGAGGAAATGGATTTAGTCAAAGCAAAAGTGAATTTTCACTTTTTTTTTCCCTTCTCATTTCAATACTGTAGTTTAATGATTTGTAACTTGTCTGTATAGCAGACAACAAAGTAATGATTCATAGAACTTCCTGGAAAATGCATAGCAACCTGAAATGAAGGAACAGCTATCTCTGAGCAGTCAACCTCTTTTCTCTGAATTTTTATTCTGCATTAGACATTTAATATAAAATCTAGTCTGACTTAGTCTGAAAAAGTAGTAATAAAACCTTAAAGTTCTCCATATGATAGAGGGTGAAATCAAGAGGTTATTTTCAGTTAAGCTTCTTCTTAAGCCTATGATAGAATCATCATCGGCTCCTGACTTCCTGCTGAGAAAGTCAAAACCAGGAGCATCTTGACTTTAAAGGCCAAGTGTTATTCAGAAATACCATTTATCTCACAAATTCAGTGTGATGCAGCAGGTAGGATTCAAAATTACTTTAAAAATGCACTAATATTTTATAAAGCTATTAATATACATGCAGACACATAAACTCAGTCACTGCCAAAACCTGTATCAGACGCAGGAGAACAGCACCTGTAGGCTGCTATGAGGCTGTGGCCTCCTGAGCCAGTATTTAATAAGAAAATCTAGTTCTCTGGCAGATAATAAAGAATTGTTTCGTACTAGTCATTTTTGTCAAGGTGGCCATGTGTCTATATTTCATTCCAGATCCCTTCAGGTCTTTTCATTCCTAGCATGGCTGTTGGAGCCATGGCCGGCAGGATGGTTGGGATTGGCGTAGAGCAGCTGGCATATCACCATCATGACTGGATCATCTTCAGGAATTGGTGCAGGCCTGGGGCAGACTGTGTCACACCGGGACTTTATGCGATGGTGGGAGCTGCAGCTTGCTTGGGTACAGTACCTGCTGGTCATTGGTTTGTGCATGAATAACACTGATGTTTAAGGACATACACATTCCTCAGGAGGACTTTGTGTTAGGTGCTGTGCTGGAATTTCTGGATGTAACAGAGGTTGAAATCAAGATGTGATGGGCTAAAGAATGGGCAGCTGCCTCTAATGGTTGCTCCAATGATCTGCTAGGTAGTCAACAACAGAGAGGCCTGCAGTCACCAATGCCTACTCCTTATAATCTGCCAAAAAGCACAGAAAAGGAAAGAAAAAAATTACTAAGTTAGGCTGCAGATTTCCACATAGGAGTATTTTTCCTTATATTTTTTCCTTTTACACCATGAATCACACACAGAATTAACAAGGTTGGAAAAGACCGTAGAGATCATCGAGTCCAACCTATTACCTAACTTATCAACCTACCCAGCACCAACCCATCATCTAAACCATCTAAACTGTGTCACTAAATATGCCATCCAACCTTTCCTTAAACGCATCCAGGGACAGTGACTCCACTACCTCTTTGGGCAGCCCATTCCAATGGGAAATCACTCTCTCTTTGAAAAAGATTTTCCTAATATCCAGCCAAAACCTCCCCTGACACAGTCTATGTCCTCTTGTTCTGTCACTGGGGGCCTGAGAGAACAGTCCAACCCCTGCTTGGCTATGATCTCCCTTAAGGTATTTGTAGAGAGCAATGAGGTCTCCCCTGAGCCTCCTCTTCTCCAGGCTAAACAACTCCTGCTCCCTCCGTCGTTCCCCACAGGGCTTGTACTCCAGCCCCTTCACCATCCTCATTGACCTTCTCTGAATATGTTCGAGTAGCTCAACATCTTTCTTAAACTGAGGGGCCCAGAACTGGACTCAGTACTCAACGTGGGGCCTAACGAGTGCTGAGTATGGAGGAAGAATAACTTCCCTATTCCTGATGCAAGCCAGGATGACATTGGCCTTCTTGGGTGCCTGGGCACACTGCTGGCTTATGTTCAGCCTCCTATCGACCAGCACTCCTAAGTCCCTCTCTGCCTGGCCTCTCTCCAGCCACTCTGTCCCCAGCCTATAGCTCTGCATGGGGTTATTGGAACCAAAATGTAAGACCCGGCACTTAGATTTATTAGATCTCATACTATTGGATTCAGCCCATCTTTTGATGTAATGAAATTCACTGTAACTGTACTAAAGCTACTACTTGTTTAGATTCTGCTCTCTCTCGATGCAGGGAAAAAAATTCCCAGTTCTGGCCAAATTTCAGGCTACACAGAGGTAAAAATTCTGGGTCTTACTTTGGCTGTGTGTCACACTATGGACAAGTGAGCTGTATTTGCATTTGTTTTGACCATAAGCCAATATTGGATTACACTCAATTAGTAGGATTTATTGGATATAACAGTTAACTATTAAAGCACGATCATTGAATAATATCTCATATATCAGATTTCTAGCCATAGATGTGAGAGGAATGTTACAAGCATACCATCCAAATAATTTTTTTTTGCCGATCATATCCTTCCCATTCTGTACTTGTATAGTCTACCTCCTTTTGTTGTTTTTATTGATGTCATCATCAGCTGATGGAAAAATAGTGGGGTGGCATAACACATGATTAATGTGATTGGGTAAGTTTGAAATGAAAGATGTAATCAAGGAAGAGCTGGAAGATTTTCAAATTTGGATGCTCATTAGAAAAGCAGGATCATTTGTGCCATCACTTATAGAGGAAGGAGGTGTGTTATTTGCTTGAAAATGTAATGTCTGTAATGTAGACATCAACATCAATGTAGACATAGCTGTGTTGTCCTTCACAGTCAAAACAGAAAAATTATGTCCTGGAAACATCAGACCTTTTTGGCAATACACATCTAAAACCAGGCAAATGAACAGATGAATTTGTCCTCAAAACGGTGTGCTTTTCTCCAGAGATTAGAAAGGCAATCTGGATAATCCCTTTGGATGTGAACACCTGCAACTGTGTAGACACATAAAAATATCTAGAACTAATCTTATTGTCAAAAGAAGTAAAAGGCTCTCCCTTCTTGAAAAATTATATTAATGTTCATAAAAGAAATAGTACACAAACATTTTGCTCTGATATTCCAGTTGACCTGCTAGTCAGTATAGGATGATAGGATCATACAATATGCTGAGTTGAAAGCATCAGGATCATTGAGTCTAACTCCTGACCCTGTACAGGACACCCCAAGAATCCCACCATGTGCCTGAGAGTATTGTCCAAACTCAGACAGGCTTGGGGCTGTAACCACTTCCAGGAGGAACCTGTTCCAGTCCTCAACCGTCTTTTGGTTGAAAAACCTTTTCTTGATATCCAACCTAAACCTTCCCTGACTCAGCCTTATGGGATTTCCTTCAGTCCTGCCACTGGTCACAAGACCGAAGAGATCAGCATCTACCCCTCCTCTTCCCCTCACGAGGAAGTTGTAACTGCAATGAGATCTTCCCTCAGTCTGCTTTTCTGCAGGTTGAGCAGCCCATGTGCCCTCAGCTGCTTCTCATACAGCTTCCCCTCAAGGTTCTTCACCATCTTCGTTGCCCTCTTTTGGACACTGTCTACTAGCTTAATGTCTTTTTTATATTGTGTTACCCAAAACTGCACACAGTACTCAATGTGAGGCTGCAATAGTTTCCTCTTTTAAAAGGTCCAAATTAAGGTGCAGGATGTTAATAGTATGATGAGACATACAGCTGAATGGTCACAGCTTGTACTTAAGCCCAAGACCTGTCTTGCCTAAAGTAGGAGATATGGAGTAAGTATTAAATGATGCTTACTCTGGTATCTGCTTTTCGGAGTCAGAAGTTTAAGGCATTCCTTAGATGAAAGTCATATCCGGTTCATCGTGTTAAGTAATCAACAGTGTAATTTTCCTATGTGCTGCTAAATGAAAAACATCCTTTAATGACCTGTTTCTGATTTCTCTCATCTAAAATGGTACTGTATTTTGAGGCCTAAAAATAGTAGATTTATTACATTTACCTTTTGAACAGAGGCAAAGAAATGTTACCTAATAATTTAGTGATACATACACATTTGTCTGCAGTTATGTGATTATTTTTATCCTTTAATATAAACTGAAGGAGCAAGGAGGCTCCTTATGAAATTAATACATAAAGACTGGATTGAAAAATACAGCTACAACCCTGTGTATGGCTGCATGCCTAGATGGCCTCAAACCAAGTTGTACGCAGTTCAAACTGTTTTTCTGTGGTGATGTGAAAAGCTCTTGCGGTGGCTCTAAGCTATTCTAACGTAGGATTTTGTAACCATGTCATTCCCAAAGATAATGCTTAGCTTTCCTTTCAGTGTAAATGCAATAGATAAGCCAGGGTGAAGGCCACCTCTCCATGCTCCTACCTGCCTCAGCCATGATACTTAGAGCAATTTTAGAGGGCTGATGTCACAATTCAATTTTAGTTTCTCAAGAATCCATTATAGCTGGGGAGTTTTTTTGCTTTTTTTTTTGGCTCTCTTTTACCATTCATTGTTTGCTTTTCAATGTTAGCATCTTTGGCATGAGCAAGTTCACTCAACCTATTTTACGAAAATCACAATAGATGAAAAATATCTTTCCTCAGTGAAATAAGCCCAAAAATACTTCACAAAGTATATGGGCAAAGTGCTCAGCATGAATAATTACATGCCTTTTCAAGTATAAGACTCAAAAATATAAATGAGTTGCTTAGTATGGATACCAGCACTAAGAGAAACTTGACTCTTTTCCTTGTTGGCAGGTGGTGTTACTCGAATGACGGTCTCTCTCGTGGTGATTATGTTTGAGCTGACGGGAGGCCTGGAGTACATTGTACCTCTCATGGCTGCAGCTGTCACAAGCAAGTGGGTGGCAGATGCCTTTGGAAAAGAAGGGATCTATGAAGCTCACATTCATCTGAATGGCTACCCGTTTCTGGATGTGAAGGATGAATTCACCCACCGAACCCTGGCAACAGATGTGATGAGACCAAGACGTGGTGAAGCTCCTCTTTCTGTTCTGACACAGGACAGCATGACGGTGGAGGATGTTGAGACACTTATCAAGGAGACTGACTACAATGGTTTTCCAGTAGTGGTTTCAAAAGACTCGGAGAGACTTATTGGATTTGCACAGAGACGAGAGCTGATTCTTGCAATAAGTGAGTAGAGCATCAGCGTGCAGGAGTTTGATTTTGAAAGGACTTTTGATAGGGTAGGATGTTAGCAGTGTTCTTCACCTTGAAGAATACATAAATAAGAACAAAACAACTTCTTCTCCAAATCTGGATTTTACTAGTTGCTAGGACCTGGAAGCTTTTCTCTTGCATCATACTGCCTGGTAGAATTCTGTGGGCTTGACCTTTATAGATTTAATTGTGCTGTCACTCAAAACAGTACAATACAGTTCTGCTAGAGACAACAGAGAGAAACACAACTCGTATGTCCAGAATTTTTGTCAGAACCAGATAAAAATCTAGTACAATAGTGAACTTCCTTCAGTCTCCACAGGCTGCCAGAAGACCTGGGGAAGTCATGAGCTTTCGTCACCTTGATGAAGTACAAGTCCCTGTGCTTCTTCCTGTTGTCCTGTCTCAGTTTTTCTCCCATGCAGGTCCTTCAAGTGGAAAGCTTTCCAGTGGAGAATAATGTTTGGTAAAGACCACTGAATTTTGTCTAGCATCCAGCAGATAGCTGACTTGTTGCCTGAGAGCACAAATCCATGTCATCACAAATTTTGACTCATCAGATCCTTTCCTGGTTGGCCCAATGGCTAAGTGGGGATGATTGGAAAACAGGTATATTGGATGAAAGCAAGTTTCTCCATCTTTCCCATAGCCAGGGCATCCAGAACTACAGTGTTCTGAAAGGCTGGCAAATCAACCCCACCATCTACTCCCACTTCTGGCAGTCCTGTGGTATTCAGGGCCATCTGGGCAGGCAGGCAAGATACTATCTGGGCGTAGTTGCCTTGTACTTTGCAGGGGAGTGGGAGATCTGGCATATCCAAATCTCCTTGACTTGGAATTCTTTGCATGGACTTGTTTCATCTGTCTGCTCCAGGCACCTTAAAAAAGCTGTTGTCTCAGATGGAAATTCCCACGTTTTTCAGACAAGAAAATTCATAGATGGGAAACTGGGAGAATATTCAGAGGTCACTTTGCAGCCCCCTTCTCAGAAAGCAAAAAAAAATTTGAAATAACAGTGCTCTATAAGGACATGTTTTGTTAATGCGTATTTGTTTTCGTGTCCTGGATGAGAAAAGACTCAGACTAAGTTATTAGGCCTTGTATTTATATTAATTCATTTAAGAACACTCAACTGTTACTTGATTTCCCTCTTCTCATCCCATAGCATAAAGTCATCAATGCTGCATCAATACTACATGCAGAAGCAGAAAAGAGATGACAGAGTCCAGTTTTCTCCCTTTAAAATGTAGTGCGGAATTCTCTTCAGTAAGAAATTCTTTTCTCAGTTTTTCCCTTCTGTGTTACAAATTGCCATTTCAGTTACAGAAGAAAATAGTTTATGAACTGAATTCATTTTGCATTTAGTTATATAACGAATTTCTCAAAACATTGGAAGGCAGAACAGTCTTTATTGACACTTCTACTGCTCCTTTGATTGCACAATTGTTTCCACAAATCCTCTGTATACCCATCTCAAGATAAGAGGATTTTAAAGACACCTAAATGGAAGTCCAAACCTGCAAGCTGAAATGCTCAGAGGGCTAATCTTCTTTTGGTAGTAACAAAAGGTGCCTTGTGTAGCCAAGCTAGGAAAGTGTCTGAAGTTTTACAAAATCTCTAAATACCAAGAGCAGATAGAATTTGTAAAATAAATTGTATTGTATTCTGCTCTTGTTAGTGAATTTCAAATGTCTTCTCTATTCCCTTATGAGAAGTAAAAAACCCTTAATTAGAGGCATTTAGCCTTCCCTGAGTCTGCTTTTTGCACTGTCCAAACCTTGTGATGGTTGTAACACTGGCTGCCATCCTAAGTTAATAGCCTTTTGCATTTCCTTTGCAAGAAGGTATGTTTGTGGGAAAACTGCATGGAGTGAAGATACAGAACTCTCACTTTAAAACCAGAAAGATCAGATGCTCTCTGAAGCCAGTCAGAGAAGTTTGAGGAACCAAGTGTTTTGATTCAGGCCATAAACCATGGCTGAATGGTCTTGCTAGAATATGTGAGAAAATGTCCAGCTATGCACTGATAACAAAGAAATCAGTTAAAATTAAACTTAGTAAACATTTAGATCAGGAAATGTTTCTGTTCAAAAACTGTTTCTTTGCTGTCCACATTTTCCTGAGGAAAGGGTGCTTGCCTCCTGATCAGTTCTAATTAAGAGCATCTTTCATAAGAAATGAGACAGAACTTAGATTTAAAATTAAAACCTTATCTGCCTAGATTAGTTTTCCTAAAATCCTCAGCTTTCAGGGGACTTTGGTGATCCTTTTTCCCTTGAGTTGAGTGTGACTACTGCTATTGTCTTTCTGTGCTGACACTATGATAAATGCCTCAGTTTAAGCTAGCTCTGGTACCTCTACATGACAACACATTGCACTTCATAGAGGCATCGTTTCAACCAAGAATTCTCAGCTTCTTTCTCAAGTCCCAACTAATTGCACACCAGCAATATGCTGATTCCCTGGTGGTCCAGGGTGTACACACCTCTGACTTCTTGGATGATGATAGTTGCCGAGTCCTCTGTCAAATACCCGTTCACACACGGCTACCTGCCTCATTATTTACCCCTACATTATTTCTTTCTTACTGAGTGGCACGCTCAGCCAGTTGCTCAGAACATCCTTAGGAGGACTGCATCCTTCCCTAATCTTTGTTGCGTAGGTAGGCAGGTCAGGTGGGCAAAATCACCCTCTGGGAATAGGTGTCTACATTTTAGATGGCACCTATTTTACAGTCTTACAGAGGGGAGTATTTAACCTTGAAAAGCTTTGCTTAAATTTGGCCAGCTCCAGAGGCACCATGCAAAAGGCAGATCCTTGGACAGTAGCCAGGTGGCCTGTATAATATGCTTTTCCCACCATGGAGTAGAGAGAGCAACATAGCTGATACAGGCTGTGAAATGTGAACTCCTGACTATGAGAGTCTGTTTCACATTTGGGAGAACTAATTCACTCTCTGTGACAAGGGCCTTTTGCATAGAGTACTCTCTAAAGCCAGACACTGTCATCCATTTTCTTTTCTCTTTCTGTTAATCTGTATCTGTTTTTCTTACCCACTGACTGCAAAAATGTTCCATTCCTCTGTTTTACTCCTACTCCTCATCCAGTGAGACTATATACAAAATCCAACATTTTTTTGATGCCACTGAATTTACTCCATGGTAGTACATCATTCATATTTCTCCAGAGAGATGTTTGACATGGAAGAGTGAAATCATGGCTTTGGCTAATCACTGTTGTTCGGGGTCATTGCTGCCTTGGGAACAGCAGCATGGTAACCAAAGTGCTTGGCCCTGTTTGTTTGGGTGCAGCTTTGGGAAGGAAATACCTCGCTGTCAAAGGTTTTAACCAAAGGGTGGGAGTTACCTTCAGTTTGATTAATGTTACCTCTTGGCACAGATCATATATCAAAGAAGTACACAGGGATATTCACACGTGAAGTTATATGTATGAATCAAACCAAGCTGAGACAAAGCTAGAATCATTCCTATAAATTGCAGTAGGACTTGTAATATGTGGGGTGAGAAGGTTGAAAATCATATACTACACTAATCCTAGGTTTGAGCCAGCACTGCTCCAGTTCCAGAAATATTGCAAGACAATGGTCATTAAATGTAAAAAAAATTGCATCTGGAACATGTTGGAAATCATTAGTGTCTGCACAAGTCGCAGGAGCAGGTTTCTGCACTTTGATTGATGGCAGTGAGCTCCAAGATTATATACATACACTTTGTTTGCTGGTTTGCTGTATCTCTCAAGAACAGAAGAAAACTATGTTAATCAAAGATAGCTGTCTGTCATTTGGAAATCTGTATCATGTATTTTTTTATGCCTGTACGTATTGAGTAGAAATGAGGTACATACATACTACAAAGAAAGTAAACTACTTCAATGCTAAGAATTCTTGGAGCATACTTTAAAGTAAAGGTTTATACTGATTATGTAAACTCCAGATGCAGAGTGATGCTCACTGTGTAGTTTGATCAAAGTATTAATGACAGCTTTTGAACTTTTACAAGTGATCAAATAGGTGTTGTGAAGAAAAATGTATGGAACTAATTTATCTCTATATTTTGTTCCTCCCTTTACTATGTTCCTTTAAGTAAGATGCAAATTTTTTTTTTGTTTTGAAATTTGGATATGCAAACTCTTTTTAGAGAATTGAGAGTAAACCCACAAGATTTACTCTGCATGCCAGACAGGTGTGCTGGTCTAGAACAATACCCACACTGCCCCTGATTCCCTGGGCTGTGCATATGTGTTTCCCTAGCTTTGCATTTACAAATCCATTCACCATGTCCACATTTTCCCAACTCCACTGAGAAATATTGCTCCAAGCCAGCTGGGGCCATACACAGCTATTGACTGCACTCTTGCAGGCATATAATAAGGTTTCTGTTGTGATTCTCACAATGGAGGAAATTACCTAGAGTCATTTGAATTTGACAGAAATTGGAATAGTGATGTTTGTGAATGCAATGAGCTGCATATTTATTATTATAGAAAAGCATTATCTCAATCAAGGAAAAGTGTGCATCTGTAAAAATATCACATTTGCTTCAAGGGAACAATGTCTCAAGGAAATTCAAGTTTGCTCAGTAAACCCCAGCTTCTGGGACTTCAGTGCATTAAAGACAAAAACCAACTGCAACCTTTGCTTTCCAAAGGAGGTGGAGAGAGACTTAGGTGTACTGATTGATAGGAAACTCAATATGAGCCAGCAGTGTGCCCAGGTGGCTAAGAAGGCCAATGGCATCCTGGCCTGCATCAAGAACAGTGTGGTCAGTCGGTCCAGGGAGGTTGTCCTCCCCTTGTACACAGCGCTGGTCAGACCCCATCTTGAATACTGCGTGCAGTTCTGGGCTCCCCAGTTTAAAAGGGATGTTGAGCTGCTTGAGAGGGTGCAGAGAAGGGCAACGAGGATGGTGAAGGGACTGGAGGGCAGGCCCTATGAGGAGCGACTACAGGAACTGGGACTGTTCAGTCTGGAGAAGAGGAGGCTCCGAGGGGACCTCATTGCTGTTTACAGCTACCTGCGGGGAGGTTGCAGCCAGATGGGTGTAGACCTCTTCTTCCAGGCTGACGACACCAGAACGAGAGGGCACAGCCTCAAGCTACGCCAGGGGAGGTTTAATCTCAACGTTAGGAAGCGGTTTTTCACGGAGAGAGTAATTGCATATTGGAATGGGCTGCCCAGGGAGGTGGTGGAGTCGCCATCCCTGGAAGTGTTTAAGAGAAGACTGGACGAGGAGCTTAGTGACATGGTCTAGCTGGTCTAGCTGGGGGGTGAGGGCTGGATGACCCTGGGCCCCCTCCGGCTCGGAGTGGCCTGCTAGGTTGTGAGGCATCTAGGTTGTTATTATGCTCTGGGATGTGCCCTCGGTCGCTGTATGGGTATTAGATGGTGAGTTGGACTAGATGATCCTTGTGGGTCCCTTCCAACTCATAATTTTCTGTGATTCTGTGATTCTGTGTGAGGATAATTTTTTGTTTGTTATCAAGTATAATGCACTGTCTACATCTCTTTCTGTTGTACAGAGAATGCAAGACAGCGTCAGGATGGGGTGGTGAGCAACTCCATCGTGTACTTCACTGAAGACCCCCCAGAACTGCCACCCAACAGTCCCCATCCACTGAAACTGCGTCGTATTCTCAACCTGAGCCCTTTCACTGTCACCGACCACACACCAATGGAGACTGTGGTAGATATTTTCCGAAAACTTGGGCTCCGGCAGTGTCTTGTCACTCGCAGTGGGTAAGTAGTTACTGAGCCAGCACACTTAGAGAGTCTGAGGAGATTTTCTTCAGCTTTAACGAAACTACCATTGTTCCTGTTTAAAGGCAAGTATAGATAATTATTCACCACATCTGAGACAGTCAAGTGCATATTTTAATTCTGGTTTATTTTCTGAATGGAGGAGTAAGGGAGCCTCACTCAGAGTCTCTCCAAGGCAGCAAAGTAGTCAGATTCAGAACCGAAATGGTGCTTGATAGGTGTTATGTTTCGTTCTCTTCTCCCAAGTCCTTAGTGTGTTGTCATTTAGATAATGTTGCCTAAATTCAGGGAGAGAAGAAAAAAATTCCAAAGTTCATTGAGGTAAAGGGAAATTCTTTAATGGGAGGCTTCAGAGTTCTAAAGAGAGACTAGAAATAACGTGCCATAGTTCAATGGGATTTGAGATATTTGGGTATTCCATGATCTAGTAGTAAGAAGAAACTTTAGGACAGGATAGCCATCACTTTCAAATATGGAATACTAAAATTTATTCTTCTGTTAAATGTACTTTTTTAATGCAAAGATATTGTGTATCAGTTGTTACTATCAATTCAGTGTCCTCAGCATTAATACAATAAGAACATTATTGGGACACAGATTTAGGCCCCGATTTTAGGTGCCTGGATTTGGAAATTTTGATTTTGACTTTTATCCTTTACATGAAATGAAAAATGGAAAAACTATAACAATAACATTATTTCAAAATCCAGTGCCTAATGGCCTTCAAGGACTGGAAGTAGTAGTCCTTGAATACTGGGTTATGAAATTTTTTACTCTTGGGGCCAGACATCCCATAGGCCACATCTTTATTTACAGATACAGTTCATTTATGTTCATATAATTTATGTGAATGTGAATTCACATAATTTATTTGTGAATATGTTCACCTAAATGAGAAATCATAATGTAAATTTGAAGTATTATGCTGTCAGACAGCGAGAGCTTCAAAATTTTTCTGCTTTAGCTTACTTTGTGTATTGCCAAGCACTGATCCCATGGTTTTGTGCTGCTAGTCCTCTGCAGCCTGAGCCTAAGGAAACTCATTGTTTTGTTGTACAAAGTGTTGGTTGTTGTAGCCCCTCACTCAATCATGTTCCCAACAAAACGAGGTAACAAGACAAAGTATTTCACTTAATTATCATGGCTGGGGTAGTAGAAATACACATGGTAAGAATACTTTTATAGAAAGATAATCATTGGGGAATGGATGAGATGGACAGTGCTATATGGAAACACTCACAAAATGTCCCTGCCGATGAACAGGGATAAAATGTGGATCATATATGAGATGATTGTTGACCTTTCCTTTTCTTTTTTCTCTAGGAGGCTACTGGGTATCATAACTAAAAAGGATGTGTTAAGACATATGGCTCAAATGGCAAATCAGGACCCTGAATCTATCATGTTTAACTAGACTCATAAAGGAAGAAGAAAGTAACCCCAAAGGAATCTCTTCTAGATTAACACAAAAGCTCTGTTTGGTGTTTCATCTTGTTTAGAGAGAAAAAGGTAATGTGTATGAGGAATAGCCTGATACGCCTCTGACAGAGGGAGTGGATGCAGGACAGCACTTATTTAATGAGGAAGGCAGATTAGAAGCTCTGAGCAGCTGCAGACACCAAGCTGTGTTTCCTTAATGAGATTCCCCACAGCTCAATAGGAGTGTTGGTGGGTATAAGTGATGTGCTGCTTAGAGACAAAGAGCCAGAAGCACCAGTGGGATGCATCAAGTTCACAGTAACTCATGAGGCAGGTGTGAAGAATAGCAGACACTGTTTACGTACCAGCTGTTAAGAAATATAAAGGTTTGTGTTCCAAGCTAGAGAGTGTTTATAAGTAATGTCAGTTGCTTCTGTTACTAAAATCATGGCTGTTTATTTGCTACTGAATTATATCATTTTCATGAGGGGAAAAAACTGTCATTTTTTTTAAATGAAAGATTTTGTCATCTTCATTTATTTTGTAACTGTTAAGTGAATCAAGACTGGAGTTAAGTCTTAAGAAAGGAGTAAGAATACACTTCAACTCATTTTAAAATGTAGTGTTCCCTGCTCCCTGCTTTAGTCCTTTGGATTTTATACCATTTGGCCTTCCTGTCAATCAACTTCCCTGTGTTAATGTTAAAATATGACTTATCTGTAAGGATCTATTATTTCTCTATTTTGCATACAGGTACTATAAAATTTAGCATTTTGTGTGTTTGCTGTAGCAAGAGGAAAAATCAGAAACCCATAAGGAAATTTTTAAAAGCCCAGAAGTGCACTGCTATCCATTCCTCATTAGTGTTAGTGACAAGGGACTGAATTGCTCACCTGTCTTCCCTTGTGTACATCATCATTTTTCACAAACTGATGAAGTTCTGCATTGATTCTTGGTTCTCCATTTAGGTCCTTTTTGTCATTGCTCTTCCTTGGCATTTGTCTGCACCTGCCAAGAAATTGTTGAAATTAGTAAAACAGTCACAGACACTTATTCTGTAATAAACCAACTCTTTATGTATCTGTCAGTCATAGGACTGTGGAATCCCTCTCCACAACACTGTGGCTGCATAAGATCAGAGGGACTGAGAATGCAAATGATGATAGAAAAGGATTTAACAGACCCTGAGTAGGGAACTCTAAGTCACTCAGGTAAAAACGGTAAATTTTCCTAAACCCTTATTCAGGTCCCATGTGAGATATAGAAGGTCAATCCTTTAGTCAATACGACTGTCAGTAACAGAGTACAAAGTTGTACTCTCAGTAGCACATAATTCACACTGTCCAGTGTTTGCTTTATAGCTATGAGCTTAAAGATTGAAGAAAGGTTGTGTCCTAACTTAGATACCCTGAATCCCTTCACACCTCCCAAGAGTCTGCTCCCTTTATTTAGCCCCCTGGTATTTTTGTTCAAATTCATATAGATAACTGGTTGTGTCCCAGTGGTCTTCTTGAACAGAGATGTGCAGTGTCCTTTCATGCCAGAGCAGCTTCTGATTACTCCAGACCAAACCCATAACAAGTAGGCAGTGTGTATGATTATGGTGTCCCTAAATTGAGCCAACTAGTCAGGTGCACCCTGAGTTAGATGGCCACAGTTATACGGCACAAATTCCTCTTCTTATTTCTAGTGACTCTGCTTCCTTCTGGCATTCACACGAAGTGTGGCCCAAATTGTTGAAATAAAAGAAATGGAAATATAGGGATAATTTTAATTGGCTAAGTGCTCCATTTAACAGTAGTGTTTGCAACAGACTGACATAAATATATGTAGCTCTGGCCAAAGCCCATAAATATTTCACTGTATACTTTTTGTTAACGTCTGCAGCACAGTGTATTATTAAAGGGATATTGTTAAAACTATGTAAACTATAGAATTGAGCAACCCCTTCCTTCTGAGAATAGGAAATCCAACATAATATGGTTATTTCTTACGTCTTTCTATGAAGCTGTCAGAAGCCAAACTGATGAAAGATTAACCAAGTCAGCAACACTGGATTCACTCATTTGAATGATGTACAGATGCCACCATAAAATAAAATCAGTTCTTTTCCACAACTAAACCCAAGTGGTTCTTTGTACAAATGTCAGTTTCTACCCAGAATTTCGAGAATCTAAGGGATTTGAACAAAGATAAATAGGCTTGCTTTTGAGACCAATCTTGTTTACGGATTAAAGCTGTAGGACTGTGTTCTACTTTCCACATTTGTAGCTGTTAATATATACATGTTTGATGAACATTTTCTCCATCTTCCTTTGTGCTTACATAGGAAACAAGAGTGAGTATTCTTTCTGCCTGAACACTTCAAAATACTTCTTTTGTTCATAAGCCAAGAGAAGTAAGTTAGGAAGTGATTTCATCTACTTTTTGAAATCAAATTTGAGGTTTCAGGTAAAAGTAGAGGTCTAAACTCTTCTATGCTAGTGAAAGAAGTTTCAGTTCATGTAGTATTATAATGTAGCTCATCGAAGAGCTAGCTCTGAAGACCATTCATAGTACTGAAGGTCGTGTTTGCTAACGGGAACTAGGAGGACACTGAAAAACATCAACATTTTCTGAGAAAAAGACATGTAGTTGCCTAACTGAAGTTAATCTGGTTATGAATACAAATTCACATGGGCATTGACTTGGATTATCATCTTAAACTCAGTCTGTGTAATTAATTTCTATTAATACCCAGAGGCCTGATTTACTAAAACCGACAGTCACCCCTGTGATAGCTTGTCATCTTGTCCTATTAGACTACTTAGGGGAGCTCTCAGTGCTTATAAACAGGATCCGAAAAACCAGCACGGTGGTTTGTAAGAAACAACAACAGAAGGAATTGAGATTTATGTAGTTATTGTGTGTGCAGTTTGATGCCGGGACTATCACCCAAGTGAAAGTCAGGTGAATGAGTGTACAGCTCTCTTCTATCAAATATGTTCATTTTAAAATGGAATGCCTTAAAATAGCTAAGAGGTTAAGGGAAAAACCTTTGGATATGTAACTATGTACTGCTGCTCCTTGTTCCAGTGTCTGTTCAAAATATGTTAAACCCCCTTAGAGCAGGGGCTGATATCTACCTGTCCAGAAATGGCCCAGTCATGGCTAATTTCAGTTGTTTGGCATTATCATCAAGCCTGAGGTTGACGCTAGAATGACCTGGAGGGCTTTGAGACTGGACAGAGTTTGCTAATTGGAGAACTTCCTCCATCCTACAGTCTTCATCATTCTTCAGATCAGTATCTGAAAGGGGAGCACTCTTAATATAAATAACTAACATGCTTTTCTCAAAAAATGCAGTTAATGATGTAATTTTTTTGTAATTTAATTTATTTCCCCATAACAAGCCCATTATCAGTCCCTGTTTTCCATCTGTATTCCCAAATGTGTCTCAGAACTTACTGAATAGACTCCAAGAGGCATAGATCTCAGCCATAACTATTTATTTGAATTTGTAGAGCTCAAGATAGTCACACAGGGTGATCAATATGAGTTACATAAGTGCTTTAGTATGTCCTGCTCACTTTATGCAACCTCAGCTCAATCCTCGAGTTCAAGCAGTTAGCTGTCAAAGATGTTGAACTAAACGAGAGAATAAAAATCTTTGAATGATGCAAGTTCAGTATTGTACCTTCATTTTGCATGAACTGCGTATGTGTACATTCAGCTTCTGTTGTGTACTTGAAGCTATCTGTACCAGAAAGTTCAATAATAAAGTACAGAACATGGATGACATTAGACAGTCCCTTTGGCTGTCTCAGTGATACTAATTTTTAATTCCTATGCTTTGATGAAGTAGAAAAAGAATGTTTAAGAAGTGTAGGAGACTTGCAGGGAATGACACTATAATTATAACTGTAGTTTTACTTTGGTTTTGTTTGTTGTTTTTGTTTTTAATTATAGAAAACAGTGTATATGCTGTACCTTATAAAAAACAATGTTTGGACTCTATTTTTTAAATAAAACTGACAGTACTGGAAACATTTCTTGTACATCTTACTAATTAGAGAAGTATTTCACTTAATGTCTCTGTATGATTTTGATGTTTCCTTTTCCCACCTATAAGGATAACTCAAGCTTGAAGAATGGTTTAGGATATCCAATTCAATTATGGGTTAGGTAATATTAAGTAGGGAGTTAGTGAAGTTCATATAGTGGACTTCAAAGAATCAGTCTTGACAGCTGGCTATTTTATTTTCAGAGGAACAGTCCAGCATCATAAATCCCTTAGAAATCTAAAAAGAGAATAAAAGGATTTATCTTACTAGGTTGTTCAGTTTACAATAATCATGAAACTTGTTTAAAACTAGGTGTTGCAAAGCCCCTGCTTGTGATTTCATTTTTGGATATATTTTTCAGTTCCACTTTAATTCGGAGCTAAGATCAAAGACTGAAAATGACAGGTTCAATTACGGCCATTTTATTGGATGACACATCCCCTAAATCTCTGTCAGAGGCTAAATTCTAGGTAGTAGCAAAGACCATGGGGTTGATCATGATGAACATACTAACTAAAATTGATGTATCTTCCATGGATTGCTGTGGCCTTCATACAGCCTAAAACATATGCCAAAAAGCCAAGATGCATCAGGCATGCAGCAACTTTAATAAGTAGTAACAGTTCCTGTAGTTTGGTCACGAGGGTCTGGGCCTTAGACCTACCTGTCATCACTTGTGCTGGCACAGCTGGGAAATGGAATAGAAAATGTTGAGAGGGATTCAGTGCTGCCTTGGTACAACTGTGCACCACATATCCTGGCCTCCCCTCGTTTCATCCAAACCAAACAGCCTACTTCCATCCATGTGCCTTCTTGCTTCTTTAGGGGACGGTCTTCTTCCCCACATATTTCACAGACTCACAGAATATTCTGAGATGGAAGGGACCCACAAGTATCATCGAGTCCAACTCTTAAACGGCACCACTGCCTCCCTGGCGGGAATCGAACCCCCGCATGAGAGGTGGAAACACTCACCACTGTACTAAAGAGGATATGTCCTACAGGCTGTATTATTCTCTTCTGCTGTTCTGTTCCTCTATTCCAAATGTGATCTTGTGTTCAGCTCCTCTCTGCTGTGGTGGCCCAGAGGCCCACTAAGCACTATCTTATTGTGTTCCAAATAGGAAAGCTACACCTCTGGTGGATGGACCCTGCTTGTGGCATATGGGATTTTGGATTGCTGCCCACTGGAGGACATGGGAAGCACAATGTTGCTGATATACTGCACTGAGTTTTTTGTTTGGTTTTTAGCTTTGTATGTTCACCCTCTCAACGAGTAACTAGTGACTCCACAGTGAAGTCGGTCAGAATCTGGGACGTGACTGTGAGATCTGAATCCTGAAGCAGTTATAGGCTCTCAGGCAGAATGAGACAGGAGCTGCTGACTTGGAGCTGCAACATTTGGTTAACTCTCCATCCCTCCTTTAACTTGATTGCATTCTGGGCATAATTAATGTTCTCAGTTTGATCATATTATAAACACAGTTTTAACACAGTTAATGATTTCAACCCTTGCTGTCCTTCAGAATTATCTCGTGTAGTTGGGGTTAAAACAATCTGAGTGTTCATAATGACTTTCCGCAGCTCTGGCAGGTAACTGGTTAGGAAGACACTGCCATATGTAACAGCCAGCTTGTGGACAGTCAGTATTTGGCACTTCAGCTGTGTTTCATTTGAGAAATGATTGTGCAGTCTGAATGATCAGTGCACAGCTCTCTGTGGGGATTTCCAAAGCCCTGTGGTTTGCTTCTGGCTTGCACAGCATTTGGGGCAATGTTTGCATAGGCCAGCTGACATTACATACCCTACAGATTAACCAGTCTTTCTTAATCCACAGAGATTCAGTAAAGGGCACAGGAAAAAATGTTCAGATTGCTTAGGAAACAAACAGTCAACTATTTCAGCTAGGAAGAGCTGCTTCATTGTCTTGGAGTTATGTCCACAGAGGCTTCTCATGCTCAGGAGAACCATCCCCTGTGAAGTGTTTACTGGTCGGTCTCATCACTACGAAGGAGTAATACCTAAAATAAAGTTAAAATCCTATTTATTGACTACAACCAATGCTATTGGTTTTCTTTCCTAATGTATTCTAAAATAACATTTCCCCCCCTTTTGAAATAAGCTAGCTCTTTCAACAGTGAAAAAACTTTTTTCCCAGTGAAAAAACTGCACTGTGACTATGCTGGACACAACTTGATGTATAGTGCTGCAGGGCTGGTGCTTCAAATGCTACCTGAGTGTTTCTCCTTTGATAAATGCAGAAAAAAATAAGTGGCTGCAATAATTATACCATGTGAAAGGACCATTCCAAATTATTAAAAAGTGAGATGAACTGTAGTTCTCTACTTCTAAAGATTCACAACAGGTAAGATTGAAAGGTTATGAAGCCTTATGATTTATAAAGTATATTTATGTTTAGATCATTACCAAGGTTGCATTTTGCCTAGAGACAAATTTTACTTACCTAATGCTCAGATTATGTGACCATTAGAATCCAAAATTTCTGAATGAATTACAGACTTTGGGACAAACAGACTGTTAAAGGCCTGGGAAGAGAGACAGCTAAACTCTACTGTGATTCAGGGATGAGGGAGAGGATACAAACTCTACCAAAGGCTCCAAAATGGCCCTGGTCAGCAGTGAATTCCAGGAAAAAAACAAAGCACACAAGATGTGCCATCACCAGTCCTTTCCTTTTTCACAGTAGCCTCATAGTCAGAGACTCTTTGGATCTGGTAGGACTGAAATCCGGCTAAAATGTTAGTTAAGTGTCCTAATCCACATGATACAGGTTTTGTAGGTGTTGAATAAAGTGCAGCTCACTTAGTTACTATAGTACAACTCCTTCTTTGCTAATTGCTGCTCAGGTTGGCTTTCTGGCAAGCCAGAAGGAACATTGTCTTACAAGCATTTGCAGACTTCTCCTTAAAGACAACTCAGATGGCTATTCTGAATCACACTGAGTTGCAGATTCTCTGTCTTGATTGTCATAGGAAACTTAGGCTTCTACTTATGCTCTTGTAATTGGCATACTGGGGGGTTAATCACATTTTTAGACCTTGCTGTAGCCTGAACACAGTACTTAGCTTCATGTAAGTGATGTTAAAACCTAACATTCATTTATCATTGGCCAGAATATCTAACCATTTTCTATTCAGTCACTACTTGAGATCAATCATCATTGAGATAACTGTACTAATTAATGATTTTAATCTCTGTTTTCCATTTAAGAATCTGTTTCATGATATTATTTATTGATTTTCCCTATTAATTCATTCAAGTGGTGCTATGATTAGAGGTAGAACAAAGGTACAAACAATGTGGCTGAAGGTTTTCCACATCACAGATAATTAACATTGAATTATGTCTTGGCCCCATCTCAAATTTAAGGAGCACTACTATAAACCACTTGTCACAGGAACACAAGGAACCAATCATAATGTCCTCTACACCTCTTTTTTCCAAGCCTTTGTGAACATACATAAAAATATTCCCTTTCTCTGTGTCAAGCCAGGTTCAGGTAATAGAAATCCCTGCATATTTGATGGCTACAGCAACTCCCATTGAGTAAATCTTTCCACATCAGACTGTCTCCTTCCAGATAAATGGAGACTATTCTTGGGTACCAGTTTTCCCTCTGCATAATGATAACCATGTAAGGCAGGTAACTAACACCCTCATCCCATTCTCCTTTCCTCACTTCCCTGTTTTTCTGCTTGTTCAGCCCCTAATTCCAACCCATTCTGCCTCCTTGCTGCAGCTTTTCTGTGATAACCCAAAACTCCCCAAACAAATCAACACATCTGCTCTTTCTGATCATGTGGGACTTCTGCACAGAATGCGAATTTGCCAGGAACAAAGTCAGTAGCTACTCTACAGTCTAGCTCCCAGCATTATTTCCATTGAATAAACATTCCGTGCTAGCCTTGCTGGTGAATTGTAAAAGACAAGCTGTTGAGGGACCAGGGCCAGAGGTCAGATTGCTCATCTGATGGTCTGGTACATAGAGACCACAGTAACATATACTGTCTTATTTGCTCTTTTCCCAGCTCCATGTTAGAATTCTGCCTTCTTGATGTTCAAGCTTCAAAGATATAGGAGAGAGGGGAATTTTCTCTTTGCTAAGATCCCTTCTTTTCTCTCGAGAATGTCCTGTTCACGAGACTATGAAGATTTGTTGTGTCTCTTACTGAAGCTGTTCCATTCTTCATGAGCATATTTATTAGCCCAGGGATGAAAACAGCCTTCTTTGCAGGGGTTACATTTGCTTGCTGGATGGAGAGGCGAGAACTGAGCCCAGGGCTCCTGCCTTGCTTCTGCCTCCCTGCTGAAATCATGAAGACAGTCTGTATGTGCAGGGAAACAAGGGAACTTGTGAGAAGTGGCTGGTGTATGTGCCAGATTCAGGCATTGTGGGATCCAGATGGGTCTTGAGCTCATAATACATAACTGTGGAGAGGCAAGGTGGAATACTCATCCATCCTTCATGTTTCCAAGAGGCAGCACTTCCCTGAGATGACCAGCTCCTACAGTTCCTGTTTTAGATGTTCAGAGCTACACCAGACATTACATAGGATGTGTTGTGTGAGGTCTTCACATCTGCCTGTTGACACTGATTGTCCTCTCCAGTGTAAACACCTGCAGTAGCTGTGGTTCGTTGATAGACATGGAAGGAGTGAGGGGAAAGAATAAAATGGCTCTTCCTCCACAAAAGGGTGAGCCCTCCCTTCCCACCCCCTTACAGAAGTTTACTTTTTTTAAGTGAAGAATTGCAACTCACTATTGATAAAAGGTAAGGGACAAGAAACGAGTGGGTCATCCTTTCCACTCCAGTCCCTACCAGAGTAGTGCCTTCATCCTACCTGCTCTCTCAGCAGTACATTTATGCATTCATTTGTGCAGTTCTTGACACAAAAACCCTTGAGCAAATCCCAGTGTTGACCACTCCTTTCCCTGAAACTACCGGCACACCAAGTCCCCCACACAGAAGCACCAGGTGCTCTACAGTGACAAGCAAACAAACACCAGTTAGAACAGCAGCACAGATGCCTCCTCCCCAGCAGAGCTGGAGGCCACTGTCACCACTACCTCCTCCCATCTCCATTGTCCTGGCCCTGTAGGGCTCTGGGAACAAGAATGCACAGAGGAAAAAGGTGGGGAACCTTGATACTTGGCTAAGTATCCACCCTGTTGGGACTGACTTTTCAGCTGGTCCTCAGAAGGTCTGGGTGGCCATTTCCTTCTCACTGCTCCTTCCTGCTAAGCTCACAGTTTGTCAGGGAAGGAGTATTCAGTGAGTGTATCACACAACACAGCTACACCAGGAATTGAAGTTAGCTTTTTTACAGATGCACAAAGTCTGCCTTTCTCAGATCACTGTAAAACCAAATCCATTGTTGTGTCTGCCACAGCTCCATCTGCACTGAGCACAATATGCTGGCAGTTCATCACAGCAGCCAGCCAGAGTCTAGCCTCATATCTTTTCTGCAGTGTCAAAAGGGCCCCATGGTTGTCTTTACATTTGGGTGTTCTATGAGCTTCAAAGGGATAATATTATCAGTTATAAGGTATTCAAGTACCAGAGGACATTTGGGAGCGGCCAACATCCTCACGTGCATAAGGAGATTTGGCAGTTGTGCTTGTGTGGTGCTTGGTCTGGTGCCTTGGAATCAGCAGATGACATTTCAGGTACCCCTGCAACATGCCAAGGCAAACACTCCCCAAGGGGCAGTGGCTTTAAACTGAAAGATGGCAGGTTATGCTAAATATTAGGAAGAAATTCTTTACTGTGAGAGTGGTGAGGCACTGAGGCTGCCCAGAGAAGCTGTGCATGCCCCATTCCTGGAAATGTTCAAGGCCTGGTTGAACGGACTTTGAGTAATCTGATCTTGTGGAAGGTGTTTCTGGCCATGTCAGGGAGGTTGGAACTAGATGTTCTTTAGGGTCCCTTCCAACCCAAACCATTATGTGATTCCATGATTCCATTCTGTGCTTCACCAATTGCTCAGGGTGATCCACTGCTCCAGGATCTAAATATAGGTGCAATATTTATTAATCAGCGTTTGGATAATGGGCAGGCATTGGTAGCACCGGTGGATTCGAACCGCGGGGCCCACTAGGTGGCATTCCAGTCTTCAACATGGCCCAGAGGCAGCGACAGAGCTCCCAGCTGTGCTCAGGCCGACAGAGGCCACCAGGGTGTCCTTGCTGACCACTGACTTCTGATTCTTGCAGGAATTAAAGCTGTATAATTGTTAACTCTAAATGTGTAATTTTTGTCATGAATTTTTTGAGATATGCCAATTAAAAGCTATTCTTAAATATATATACTTTTTTTTCTTCCTAGCTTGATATATTCTGAAAGGAAAAGGAAAGTGAGAGGAAAAAAAGAAACCCTTTTCTTTGTTTGGACTGTTTGGCAGGGCTAAAGCACAACTGTCTGCTTTGGCTCCTTAAACCACATATCACATCTGTAAAAACAAAGTGGCAAAAGGAGGAAAAAATAATCTGCAATTCTTTCCCGGTGGTTTCTGTGAGGCTTTCATGTAACCAATACATTTTCATCAATTATGCATTTAGGTCACAGGAAGAGTTGGTTGAAGGAATTCCTTTGCCATTTCAAAGTTGCTGTCAGGAAGAAAATATAGCCAAGCTGACGGAGCTAGAAGAAATGCAGTTTTGTTCTCCTGACCTGATATTTTTCTTCTCCGCTTTCTTTACCATCATTCCTATTTGCATAAGCATTTCCCCTGGCATAGCAAAATCTGTGTAGGGAATGCACTGAGGCCCTTAGAGCCTTGAAAGGTCTTATTTTGCAATGGCAATTCTAAAACATATGTAAACAATATTAGAGAATTAACTAAAAGTCTTTCTCTGTAAAACATTAAGTCAGATCTGGAAAACAACACAGACTCCTTGGTGGGCAACATACCATATGTAACTTTTAGGTTTCTCTGCGATTTACAACCCCAAGTTGGATGCTTAAAGAACCTTTTAAAAATACTATAATGAGAATTAAGTGCTAAGGAAACAGGTTTCACCGTAGCCATCAAATAGAACAGGCAACAGTTGATGTTAGCAACTGAAAAATGCTAGGAAAAACCTTAAGATCTTAGCTCTTCCCTATATTGGTGATCACAGGAGCCTCAAAGCACTTTTACTTGTGAAAAATGCCTGAGAACTTGTGGAAATGATCCTGGTGCTGCGGCACATCTTAAACATGCTTAGAAAGTTGAGCAGGAAAGCAGAAAATAATGAATCAAGGCTTTCCACCCCTACACTGGTAAGGAGATTGACACCACCATCCAAACCCCTGCAAAATTAATATGGGAAAGGCAGGAGAGAGAAAACAGAGACTGCTGCGGTGATCAGGAGAAGAAAGCATTGCATTCCTAGCCCTTCTCCCAGTTCTGCTTAAGTATTTTACTTATATTTCTTAAATGTACAGTATATTTCCAGGCTTGGACACAGGGACACAATGGAAGTCTCCTACCTCTGTAAATGCCACAGCAATTAGGCAAGTGATTTTTCCCTTTGCATACCGAGACCAAGCATCCAGCATTCCCATGTCCCAGCTTCATCAGGAAAGGCAAAGACTGCTCTTCTGTCTCTTCCTGTCCTGAAGGTCAAGCCAATCCCTTGAGATACAAGGTTGTGGCTGCTGATAACCCCAGACTGAGAAGGATCTTACAGCTGGGTGATGCTTTTCCAGTGCATCACTTCCTCCTTGGGTCATGAAAGTAAGAAGGTTGTGACATTCAGCAAAGCCAGAGCACCAGCTCAGGCTGGGGAGACGTCAAAAGGTGTGAGATGGGTGACAGAAGGCTGCCTTGGCTAAGACAGACCAAGCTCTCCCACCTGCTGGAGACTGTCTCCATACGCTCAGGGAGTCGAGGCAAAATACAGCATGCTTCTTTAGAGATCTATAGCTGATTCTGAAATATATGGCTCCTTAACAGGAGCCAACTTGGGCTAGCAACAACCCTCCCTCCTAGAAAGTGTGGAGTAAAGATCAGCGGAGAGTGAGTGTTGTGGCTACAGAACTGGAACACCCTGAGACCAGGGTTAGTGTCTTGACATAACATGCATTGTCCTGTACCAGCTTGTTTGGAATGATACATCCGACAGTGAGTAAATAGATTCCTACTGAGCCTGAGGAATCTGAGAGAGATGATGGAGAATGATCCTGTGGGTCCTTTCCAACTCAGAATAACCTGTGAACATATGAGAATCTGACAAACCTTTTGAAGATGATAGGGACCAAAGCTGCTTATTACAAAACAAGTATCTTTACAACCCTGGGCCAAGGTGTCTCTCTGCTAAGAATTGAAATACAGAGTACACCTCTTTAATCCAGAGCAAGTTTTATTAATTTGTTTTCATTTTGGAAGTGAAAGAGCTAAGAACTACTTCAAAGGCTAAATTTAGCATATTTGTATAATGTATGCATAATAATTTAAGATATTTAAAGTGATTTTCAAAATAGTATCCTCAGTAAGAAAAAGAAAAAAAAATCTGGCTTAAAGGAAACAAAGAAATGTCAAATTCTGCTATAATTAAAGTTACACATGCAAAATTAGCAGTTTTCTTATGTTTGTGAAATAAATCTGTCCTGTGAGACAGGATATTTGGAGGCAGGGCTCTTTCATGCTTTCCTCTTGGAGGTGTCCTACTTTCCACAACTATTTAATATGTATTTTACAGTATGAGAGTGACTTCAGCATTGGAATGGCCTGCCAAGGGAAGTGGTGGAGACACCATCCCTGGAAGTATTAAAGAAATAACTGGATGTGGCACTTCATGCTGTGGCTAAGTTGACACGGTCATATTCAGTCAAACATTGGCCTCCATGATCTTGCAGGTCTTTTCCAATCTTAATGTTTCTATGACTCTGGAGAAACCTCTAGGACTTTTACCTAAAGCCTCTGGTTCTGCTGCTGCCTAGATTTTTCTAGTGAATTCTTAATAATTTAGCCAATACTGAGCAGTAAGAATAAAAAAACTCCCCAAAGTTTTCTCTAATACCAGCTGCTAATCCTGGCATTCTCCTGAGAATGAGTCCTAAATCACTGGGCTACTGACTAGCATTAAAAAGCAAAACCAGTATTTCTGAGAGCAGAAGTCTTAATTTCCTTTACAGAATCACAGAATCACAGAATATTCTGAGTTGGAAGGGACCCACAAGGATCATCGAGTCCAACTCTTAACACTGTGTCCCTGGCGGGAATTGAACCCGGGTCTCCCACACGCCAGGTGGGGACACTTACCATTGTACTAAAGTGGACTTTTCTTACAATTACAGTAAAGTGGATCATTCTGAAGGAAAGAAAATCTTTTTGTGACATTTTTGTGAGGGAAAAGCACTCCAAAATATTGCAGTCTCCCCTCACTCAAGAATGTGGTTTTATTGCTTAGGCAAAAGCATAAGTCATTTCTACAGCTCTTCTTAACCCCTTGCAGGCACTAATACTCACATCTTACTATTTCTTCTAAGGCTGTATCTTACTGAATTGTGGGAATAAAGTCTTGTCCTTTGATACAGTAAGCATTAAACCATTCATTTACTTTGTGAGGCCCAAGATTTACAGCCTGTTTATGAAAGATAAAAATCAGCCTTTGAAATTCCCACTGACAAATTTTGCAGCAGTGGAAGTATTAGCTTTGCTCTTCTCCTAGGAATTAATTTTAGTTTACTTTGCTCTAAACCCTGTTTACTTTCTGTTTTCCAGCATTGCAATCAGCTGGGAATTACCTTTAACCCTAGAACTGTGTTTTTTCTATTTCTGTGCAATAGTGTATACGTATTAAAGTGTGTTAAGTGCTTTTAAACCATAGACTGGCAGGTGCTATATAAATATTTATATTTGTTACAATTGCTTAAAGCAGAAGACTCAGAGGTGTAGAAAAGAAAAAATAAAATAGCTCTACCTTCTGCCCTTAGTCTTCACATATATTTCATAATCAGTTCAGAAAGAAAAATCCCTCCCAGAAATAAAACATTTGAAGTGCCTTGCAGCACAAAACATGATAATTTTAATTCATGTTAAATTCCTAGATTTACACTCACTGTTAATTCAATTTTGAAATCACCCTCAAAACAGTTTATCCCAAACAAATGTAACTGAAGGGTTTTGTATCAAAGTACTCTTTTATATTCTCTTCTTTGCAATCAATTCTTTTTTTTTTTTTTTTTTTTCTTAAGTGGTATTTATTCAGAATATTCCAGATTGTGGGTTGGTGTTTTTCTTTGGTGAAAAAGTCTATGTGACACTCAGCAGAATGTGTGTTTGCTGGACTGTTCTTGTGCTATTGTTTCAGGACTACTAAAGTTTACTTAAAATCTCAAAAGCTTCAGAAATGCCAGGTGCCTTATATTATATGCTTGAGTGTTCCTTCCTGACTGAGTTGCTTTTCCCATTAGAGTTTTTTGTCCTCATTCCCATCGGAGGTTTGTTTCCTGTTCCTTTTCATTTCACCTTAGCTTTTCATGCAATGACATCCAAATAGAAAGAGACAGTCATTGCCATGGCTTTCACTCTAAAACTAAATTTCCTGGCTTTTATGGCTTATAATCAATCCCATAATATCCTGTGACTTCTATGTATGAGTGGCAAGAAGTAAAACGGAGTTTATTTTGCCTGTATGCAGACAGGCCAACTTTCACACATTAGGAGCAGCAACTAATCACCCACAACATTTCCTAAAGTTTATGGTGCTGGCAGACAACTGTTTTTGTTCCGATATGACGGTTTCTTTGCAGACTCCTGCTGCCAGCAGTGTCTCAGCCACTTTACTGGTGCTCCAAGCATCGCACATCCTGAGCCACTGCTTTTAAAGCTCCTTCCTGCTTTATACAAACCAAAGCAAACTACACTGCCAACAAATACTGAGGAGACAGATATGTTGTTACTATGCCCATATGCTGTACCAAAGGGAAATTTGAGTTACCAACACCTAGAACTAAAAGAAGAAAATGATACTATGCATCCCAGGTCACTCAATAAAAGCTTTTAAACTTATGCTTTGATTTTTTCCCCTTTTAAATCTTAGCCCTTAAAGGGATAAAAATGCACTAAACCTATGGTTTATTTTATAGGAATTTAAAAAAGTGTTACCTATATTCTCTGAAAATTATCTAATATTACTGTAAATACATTAATTCCACATATGCTATGAATGTAAAGAAATTTGACCTTGCCTAAGTAATTGTTGCTATCAACATTTAACAATTCTTTAATATTTGACTTGATTAATGTGTAGCTTAAGAGACTGAGGAAAGCACTCATTTCATCTCCGCAATGCTGGCTACACAGCTTTGTCCATTATCTCCTATCTGCAAACTTGTTCTGATGATTCTTGTCTTCAAAGACCCAGGTGGCCAAGAAGGCCAATGGCATCCTGGCCTGTATCAAGGAAGGAACAGTGCAGCCAGCAGGACTAGGGAAGTGATTCTTCTGTACTCAGCACTGGTGAGGCCACACCTTGAGTACTCTGTCCAGTTCTTGGCCCCTCAGTTTAAAAAAGATCTTGAGATGCTTGAACGTGTCCAGAGAAGGGCAACGAGGATGGTGAAGGGACTAGAGCAGAGGCCCTATGAGGAGCAGCTGAGGGAAATGTGATTGTTTAGCCTGGAGCAGAGGAGGCTCATGGGAAACCTTACAGCTCTCTACTACTGCCTGAAAGGAGGTTGTAGCCAGCTGGTGGTTGGTCTCTTCTCCCAGGTAACCAGCAGAAGGACAAGAGGGCACAGCCTTAAACTACACCTGGGTAAGTTTAAATTAGACATTAGGAACAAGTTCTTTACAGAGGGAGTGACTGGGCATTGGAATGGGCTGTCCAGGGAGATGGTGGAGTCACCATCTCTGGAGGTATTTTGGAAGACACTGGGTGTGGCACTTAGTGCCATGCTCTACTTGAAAAGGTGGTGTTAGGTAAAAGGTTGAACTTGATGATCTCAGAGGTCTTTTCCAACCTAGCTGATTCTGTGATTCTGTGGATAGCATAAGGCTGAGCTCACAAATGCTGGCGTGAGGTAACCAGAAATGTTTCCTTTAATGAGTTCAACCTGATGGTTGGCAGCCTGAAGATAAAATGCTCTAGAAATGAAATATGTGAAAACCTTAACAAATTCAGCAGATCTCTGAACTGCAGTCAATTGTTAAATACAAGAGAAGAAACAAGTGGATTGCAGAAGGCAAAAAGTTCCATTCATTAAATCCATTAAAAAAATCCTTATTATCTCTGAGTAATGAGGTATAAAAATCTGAATATATGCAGTAGATTCACTTTCTCTCCCACTGATACAGACACATTTATAATTATGTATATTTGTTCAGTACAGTCATGCTGTTTTTAACTCTCATCTAATTATTATTTATATGATAATAGTTTCTAGGAGCCCAATAACAGTCCAGAAAGCTACTGTGCTAAATATCAAAGATAGGAAATCCACTCAAAAAATTCAGTGCTGGTTTTGCAGTTGGGTTTATCATGCTCCTAATTAATCTGCTACAAAAAAAGACTGTAGCAAGCATAGTTTACTAAAAAATCCACAAAACCCAGATCTTAAATATTGCATGATTTGTCAGAGAATCTAAATGCAAGTTACATTTTAAAAGTCATTGATAATATGACTAAAATATTTGCAAAGTATTTTGTTAAACACCTTGCAACTGCAGGTTCAATAAGCAATAGGGGAAGGCATGATTTTATTTGTCTTTTATGTGAACAAAAGAACAAGTAAAAAAGAACAAATTCTTAATGCAGGAATTGAGTGAAATTCTGAGTCCTCCATTACACAAGAGCCTGAACTTGTCAATTATAATGGCCTTGTGTTACAGCTGAGACACATAAATTTAAAGAAACTGAAATAAATGAATTAATAATGATTCTTTTTGAAAGTACTTACTACAGAAAAGAAAACATTGTCCCAAAAGACATAAAAAAGCACTTTTCTCAAGAAGCAAAGACATGCTTGGTTGTCCCAGAGCTGCTGGGAAGGATTATCAGAGCCAATTTAACCAGAGTTAAGAGATGTTCTCATTCTGGGGGAGGTTTAGGTTGGATATTACGGAAAATTTCTTCACTGAAAGGGTCATCAGGCTTTGGAATATGCTGCCCAGGGAAGTGGTGGAATCACCATCCCTGAAAATGTTCGAAAGGCATGTGAATGTGGTGCTTAGGGGCATGGTTTAGTGATGAACACAGAGGTGCTGTGCTAATGGTTGGACTCTATGATCTTAGACGTCTATCTTTTCCAACCTAAATGATTCTATGATTCTTCAGGCGGCGTCTCTAATGACTCAAAGACACTGGCATAGCTTTTGCCATGCTCCTTTCCACAACTACTTTGGAGTTACTGTGATTGGACAATATCCACTGCATCAGCTGGAGAACATGTGCAATGTAATGTTATAGTGATGATGGGTTTGATAATCAGTCAGGAGGGATGAAAGAACACCATAGCCATGTTTTAACTGCTAGTCACAGGGCACAATACAACCATACTTGTAGGTACAAGACTGGCTAAGTACAGCAAGCACTGGAAATCAATTTGACATCAAATAGATTCCTGCTAAAAGGGTTAAATGTATTCATATTGGGAATGGTGCCTGGTAACTCATTTTAGGACTCAAACCACATTAGATGGAGCATCACTCTATACCCTAGAGAGATGTATCTCTTTCGACAAGCACAGAGCTCTGCTGAGTGTGAATTGCTCCCCTCCTGCATTTCACTTTTAGTCAGTGGGCAGATTTCCGCCTGCCGTGAGGAAGACAAACATCTCTAGTCGTGCTGCTTCTGAAATCTCAGGAGTCCCCTGCTGTTAATTGTCTGCGTGAGGAAGGTCACTGTGGTCAGTGCCTCAGCAGTAGAAACGTGGACTCAGAATGAAAGGCAAGAGGCAGTCACAGCTGAGCCCCTCCTCTGTGGTCACATAACAGCATGGATCCTATCAATCAGCACAAGGCAGGTAACCCTCAAGAGGCAAGTATTTGCACCCTTCATGTCAGACACCTGACCTGGAGGCCTGTACTCCTGGGATCTTCTTGCAATAAAAGGGACAGTAAGCCTCTCCTCTGAGCTATCTGCTGCATGCATGTGCTGTTTTTGCACTGGCCTCCTAGGGAGCCAGCTTTCCCTGTCTGGAAACATAAAGGTCTTAAATGCATTAAGTAGATTGTGTGAGAGACTCCCTCCTCTGCTCCATCTCGTGAGCTGGCAATTGGCAGTAACACACACAGGTGGGAGGAGAACAAAGGAAATCTCCTTTATTTCTGGAAGAAGAAAAAGAATGCTCTACTTTTAAAGTACGCAGGATTACCAATTCATTTATTCATAGTACTTGGTTTTTAATCTGTCAGGGAATAATGACCCATTATTTTATACTTATGGGAGATGACACTTTCTAGTAGCTGGTATTTGCAGCTGTCAAATTATATATGTCAGCATCTGTCACTCTGCAGTGTTACTTAACGAATGAGGTTTGCATATCCCAATGAGCTTCTACTAGAATGGAGAAAAACGTTAACACCTTTTCTGGCAACTGCAGGGGCTGCCTCCTTTTTTGGTATATTCATTTCTGCTCTATATATTCTTACCATATGCAGCCTAGGCTGCATTGTCTCAGAGGTTGTAACAGCCCTATTAAATAACAGACAGATTTCTGCTTGAATGGAATATCTTCCTTTCCTAATTCAAATTACTTAATGAAAAAACAAATGACAGCATTAAATCAGAGAATCATAGAAAATCACAGAGTAGTTGGAAGCAACCTCTCAAGATCATCCAGTCCAACCCCCCTGCCAAGGCAGGGTCACCTAGAGTAGGTTACACAAGAACATGTACAGTAGAGAGACTCCACAACATCCCTGGGCATCCTGCTCCTGTACTCTCCCACTCTCCATGGAAATCTCTTCTTCATGCTGAGGTGAAACTTCTTGTGATTTATTTTATGATCATTATTCCTTGCCCTGTTGCTGAGCACCACAGAAAAGAGTCTGGCACCATCCTTTCGCACACCTTTGAGATATTTGTATGTATTGATGAGGTCCCCTCTCAGTCTTCTCTTCTCTAGACTACACTGGCCCAGCTCCCTCAGTCTCTCCTCAGAAGAGAGTTGCTCCAGACCCTTAATCATCTTCATGGCCCTCTGCTGGAGCCTCTTCAGTAGCTCCTGGAGCCTACTGGAAGTATCCAACTTATAGGTGATCCATACATAGAGACAAGACCCTTCCTTGGGAGATATTCTTTACACGAGGTCACAGAAAGAACCCTTTCTTTTTTATTTGTCACAAATTCTGAATATTTTTCTACATTGCAAACTGATGTCTGTTTTATAACAACTTATCTACTGCAGCATACAACAGTTTGCTTAGGCACTATTGAACAACACCAAGTGGGAAACATGTCTTTGGTGCACAGAAACAAATTTGCTTTTAAGGCTTATTAGACCACTATGATTTCAGTAAAGCAAAAAGGACAGAAGCCGATGAGTCAGAGGGCAAGGAATAGGTGATGCTTCTCCAGGGAGGAAGTATATTATTGCCATACTCACAGGCAGGTTAATATTTTTTGATTTTTTTTTTTTTTAACATAAGATAGGTTCCCATAGCAACTCATATTCTTCACTAATGAGCTTTCCAGGATTGCTAGGGATTTTGGGCTCTTCATGAAATCCATAGGCAGGACCTTGGAGTCATCTTAGAGGTGTGAATATAGCCACAGGCTAGAAACTGTGAAAGGGTCAACATATGGGACCTTGGTCTAAGTCCTTTGCTGCAGGATGGACCATAACCTGACAGCTTGATTCTAGGGAGGATGGCTGTGGTATGCTGAAGCAACTGTATTTTTTAGTGTTGGGTTCTGTGTATTCTAACATGGTGTATTAACTTCTCTCATGGGAAACTCTATGACGAAGAAGTGCTATTTCCTCAAGTGAGTCATGCAGAAGAAAATTCCTGTTGAACTTAGATGTCCAGACTCTATATTTTAAAGAAGATCCTGTTTTCTGGGATTCCCTACCTTGATGCATGACAGTTGCCACATTCCAGTACACTGTAGGCACTTAACAAGTCTGCAAGCTTACATGTTTTCCATGGCTAAAGACTGGAAGTGTTCAAGGCCAGGTTGGATGGAGCTCTGAGAAACCTGGTCTAATGAAAGGTGTCCCTGTCTATGGCAGGTGTGTTGGAACTAGATGATCTTTAAGGTCCTTTTCAAACCATTCTATGATTGAAACAATGAGTTAGCAAGAAGTCAGACCAGTCTTCCAGAAGCCTATTCCCACCTTGCTTCCTGCCTAGACTTACTTTTCTACAGTTCAAATAGTCATCACAAAGGGACGCAACTTACTGAATCCTTCCTTATACTGAAAGGAAACTAATATGGCCACAGCTGAGTCCTGAAGATTTCATTATGCTTTCTGCTGATAAAACTGGTGGATGACACCCACAGGCAAGAGAAATCCTTGTGACAGACTGTACAACAGCTGAGAGCTGAATGATGAGGTAGTGAGACTCATCATCATGCAGAGAGTCCTAGAAACTTAAACTGGCTCCTAGTTCCCATTTACTCATATCCACAAACATCTGTATCATTACATGATACGTTTAATCAGAGAAATCATTTAAGTTGTTCCCTTGGTCATATAATTTTAATAATTGAGTAGAAAATTAGCCCAAATATCTTTTTTTCCCCTATAGAATTACATAAGAAACAACGTATGCCAGTGAGCTAATAGCCAAATGGAAAGATAAGATGCAGATAGAGCAATAGTACAAAGGAAAATAAATCACTGATGTCATAAGTTCACCAAGCATTGCTGTAAAAAAATGATTTTCTGAGATTCTACCTCTGTTATTTTCCTGGCCAAAACTGGTTATTAGATTCAAACTGGATATGTGAAATTTTCCGCAAAAGTACTGTTCTCAAGTAGTACTTCTTGGACTATTTAAGGGTTCCTAGAATTGTCTGATATAACACAATAGCAGTGTTTCCAGTTATTTGTTTTGGAGGTTGATTTGCAAAAAATTGTATCCCAAGCCATTAATTTATACTTGTGTTGACAAAAGAAGAAAAAAGAAAACTAAAACATACACAGTGGTTGCAATGAGTGGTTGGAATTTATCCTACCTATATTTCAGATACTGACCTTGGGATTAATCTGACTAATAGATATCTGCACTGTAGATGTGTCCTGTATTTGAACTGATTTGGCTTTCTCCATTTGGAAAGGAATACAGTAGAAAAGGCACTACAACACAACCCATTGTATCCTAAAGTCAGCATCTAAAATACATATCCAGTGATTCTCACCACGTATTTAATTCTCTCTGCCAATGAAGGAAGAAACATGAAGTAATAAGATGAGCTGTAAGTATCTATGGCAGAAGAATTCTATGATCAGAAAATATCAATGTGATCAATGGGAATCAGGACACTCAGACTCACAGCTGATCAGTTCTGTACTTACATGGAAACCCAAGTTTCTGTTGAATACTGTGTGCAGTAGGGATTATTTGAGCAGCATGTTCAACAGGAACAACAAAATTTGCTAGACCAATAAAAATAGGTAACAATAAGTCTCAACAACCACAATGAGAATAGTTGATCTCAGTTGGCAAAAGCTCAAACTAAAGCACCTCAGTGAAATCACAGATGAAATCAGAGCCACTGACCTGAAGCACAGGCTAGAGGTCTGTGCTTCAATAATTTTAGTCTTCTAAAATGCTTAAAGACAGTCTTTTCTGCTTTAGCTATTTGGACACTAATCCACCACATTTTAGTGTGCTTACAAAACCTTATTCAATTGGGCAAATTACCAAAGCAGAATACAAACAAGCAGTGAACTAATGTAGTTTGCATGCTATTAAAGAACATGCATGATAAATTTCAGATTTTAAATACAATAAATCAGTCATTTAAATTTAATATAAACTGCAAAATTTAATTCTGCTTCATTAGCCCATATAAACACAATAAAATCTGTCAAATGCAAACAAAGGCCTCCTAGAGGTGATATTTTAATTGTAATAAAATTGTCATCTAGATTAAGAGGCTAGCTGAACAATTCATTTCTGTGTAGAAGTTAATGCTGTTCTAGAAAATGAGCTTTAGGCTTAATTTCTCCCGGTGCCTTGGTACTCAGGGAAGAAGATTTTTTCTTGTAGAGAGGAGAAAAAATCTGCTCCATAGCCCAATGGAAGAAAAAGGGGGGGAGGGGGAGGAAGGGCTGGATTACAGCATGAAGCTCTGCCTCTGCTTCTTCCTTCAGATTATTGCATTTAACATAAAAGGGACTTTAGCATAGAGACGGGATTTAGGGGAAGACCTTTTAAGCTAGTCAAACATAATCCAATATGCTTTAGACAAGTAGGAAGAGGGAGTTCCCCTTGATGCCTTCCTACATGTACCAGAGCCCCACAGATCCATATGCAGAGTCCCCCGGTATATTGCCTCCCACAGGAGTCCCGGAGCTGTTCCCTCAGTCAGGGGGAAAGTTACCAATCAGCAAAGCAGAGTTACACAAAATTGTACCTGCATTTCCTTCAGGTTGCCAGTGGGAGAAAGGATACTGGTTGTTAGGTTTCTCCTCACCCCCTGTCCCCCTTAAATGTTCAAACAACTTGTTTATTATTTTAGTTGGCTGAGAAGCAAAACACTCATCTCTTCCACTGATTGGCTTTACTTGCTTCACTAGATGTCTTTCAGCTGGTAATTAAGATGCGTACTCACAAGTGACAGAATCTAATTCCAACTGGGACAGTTGACAGTTGAGAGTCTAGTTTTGCTGGATTTACCTCCTCCTCTCCTTTCTCTCCCATGTGCAGTTGTGTTGCTCTTCCATATTTTGTTGTTTCATATGAGATCTTCTGTAGCCTATACAGTGGAAAAAGCAGCAAGGGCTTCTTTCATCAGCCTGTTGTGAAAGCACTAACCTGCACTGAAGGGAAAAAACACTTTTCATTTTAAAAGAGCTATGTGCAATTGTTTGCCTTATTCTTTGAATTTTAATCTCTAAAAGTCTTTCCTCCCTAAAAATAGAGCTGCTAAGCCATTTAGCAGGCAGTCAGAACAGCCACCAATGTGCCTTTGACTGTTTTATTAAAATCACATTTAAAACCGAAATATCTCTGCAGTTCTTTTGAGTGACACACACAATATAAAGCTTTACCAGGGTACAAGATGCATCCTAATTTCTTCAGTGGAGAGGAGAATCTGCTAGGGATTTTGTGACTATTTACAGTTCTTCAAAACTACTTTTTAAACTATATCAGTCCCTCAGATTTCTTCTTTCCTGAGCTGGGTATCCCTGCTGTATGCAGTGACCAGCAACTGCTCATTTATTTGAAAGACTCTGTACCTGCTTCTGCCAAAGCCATTAGCAGAAATGTTTGTAGGTGAGAAGGAACAGTGACAGCTTTAATTTCCAAAGGCTGTGATTTCTGACACTAAAACAGCCCCAGCATTTCTGAAGAGCTCCTCTTGTATCATCCTCAGAGCTTTGCCCCGAGGCAGCAGGGAAGGCTTGGGACAGAAATAACTCTGCAGAGCCCATGGCTTTCCTGAAGCCAGTGCTGCTCCCTGCATTTTGGGAGCCCAGAGCAAGGTGTTTGTGAAGTTGCCCATGGAACAGGTTAGACACATCTGGTATCTGTACTGTCCCCTAGCGTGTTCCCTCCCTTCCTCAATGCACAGCCCTCCCTACCAGGTATTGGGTCTTGTAGCAGAGAGAACATCCATCTTCCTATGATTCAGACAGATGTTTTTAATAGGAGAAATGTCTCCTATCAAATGCAGTTCCAGAAAACAATGTGCTGTGTTGGCCTTAGTGAAAAAACTAGTAAAGAAGTGGTTTGCACATGGTTTGGGTTGGAAGGGACCTTAAGGATCATCTAGTTCCACTCCCCTTGCCATGGACAGGGACAACTTTCACTAGATCAGGTTGTTCAAAGCTCCATCCAGCCCAACCTTGAACACTTCCAGGGAGGGGGCATCCACAACTTCTCTGGGCAATCTATTCCTGTGTCTCACCACCCTTACAGGGGTGGTGAGAAATCCTCACAGGATTTCTTCCTAATATCTAATCTTAAACCTATTCTCTTTCATTTTAAAGCCATTCCCCCTTGTCATGTCACTACATTTCTTCCTAATATCTAATCTTAAACCTATTCTCTTTCATTTTATAGCCATTCCCCCTTGTTCTGTCACTACATGCCCTTGTAAAAAATCGCTCTTCAGTCTCGTAGAATCCCTTTGGATACAGGAGGTATTACTGTAAAAACTCTCTGAAGCCTTCTTTTCTCCATGATGAAGAAGTCGAACTCTCTCAACCTATCCTTATAGGAGAGGTGCTCCAGGTCTCTGATCGCATTCATGGCTCACCTCTGCACCAACTCCAGCTGGTCCAACTCAACCAAAACATTTCCACATCCCTTTGATTTTTATTGTTATGATTTTCTTGCTCTCAGAGGACTCTAAGCTTCAGAAGTCAAAGGCCAGTGTATTAAAATGTATGTTGAGCAGGGTTACCAGATCTCTAGGTATCACCCTTGTTTTGTAGATGAAAGGAGGGTAAACACAGGGGTTTTGTACAACGATAAAGGTCTTAAGAGATAAAGACAATTTTAACAAGTTCAAGAAGATGGATGTCTGTTGCTGAGAAGCACAGACAAGCAGCTGTCATGCTGGTCTCTGGTCACTGCCTGGGATGTCGTTGGTGCTCATTTCTTCAGTCAGCACTAGCGCAGCACTTGCTGGGCTGGCTGGAGGGCTGGCTCAGACATCCCTCCTGCTCGCATGGCCCTGCACCCTCAGCAGGCATCAGAGCTGCTCCAGCATCACCACTACCATGGTCTTGACTGTTCCCAAATGTTTCAGCGTTCACAGGATCCAGGTGAAATCAGTAAGCCATTACATTTCAGCCTGTAGTGAAAATGTAAAGGCTGTGTCTAAACTGGTTGCCCCCCAGGTCTAATTGGGAGTTGGGTGCAGGAGCACACAGTGGCCCTTGCACCTTCCTCTCCGAGGCGCTTCCAAACAGCTCTATCTGCAGCCCTGGGACCTGTCTTCATAGAGTAACACAGCAAAGGCCAAGAACCCCCTGTTTTGAGGCAGCAGAGCTCCTGAAACTAGCTTGGATCCAAAAACCCTAAGCGGTACTTTGCCTGACAAAGTCCAACAGCATCTTTCCATGCTGACATGATTGTATAGGTCTAGGAAGGGAGTTTGTTTTTAGCAATCCACTTCAGACAGGAACCATATAAACACAGTTTTTTGCAAATATATGTATATATATCCTGTGCAAATATTAGGATACTATACCTGCAAAACCCCATAAAATTTAGTTCCCAAAGTCAAAGGTCCATTGATAACTGCCTATGTGAGACCATGATGTCATTTTTAAAGGTGAATATAAAGGCAGTAATGAGCAGTGGTAAAACTTAACTTCCAAAGGTTTGGTTTCAAAACATACCACAGAGGCTGTCAAACGGATCAATTTATGTGGTGTTGGTAGTTGTTTACTACAACATAATATAGAACATATCAAATACACAATCAACTAATGTCTTTAGACATTAGTCATTAGTTAGGGTACTATCAGTTGAAATCAGTTGGTTTAAGTAATTAATATAACACTATTATTGGAAAACATTTCTCTGTTTCTTTGTGCCACCATTTGGATTCCTGGTGTTTAAAATTACCCTATTTGTATGAGCTTTTCATTCAGCAGGAGAGAGATTAAATAATTTCTTCATCTTTCTATGGCAGGAGGTAGTACTGAAAATAAATGTAGTTATAAATCCATCATGAGGGGTTAAATTTGCCACATGAAATTCTTCATAAAAGAGCTCTGAGTCATTCATACTGCCTTTGGTATATTACAATTTTCACCCATTGGGAATCTTCAAATACTCACTAATACACATTCTGATTTAATGCCAAAATGAAACCAAAACAGCAGGGCAGCAACTAGCAATTTCCAACTGGTTGTAATTCAGCAAGTTTTTACGTTGATCACTTAACATAACTGCAAGACGCTTGAGACTCCTGTATAATTTAGAATCACAGAATCTGCCAAGTTGACAGGCACCCACAAGGATGATCGAGTCCACCTCTTAACCCTACACAGGACCATTCTTAAGACCCTGGTACTGTCAGGTGAAGTACCAGCAATAATGCCCTTAAGCACTGACATTGGTATTGATATCTTCTTCAGCTTTATATACTGTTAAGGTCCATTAAATGTATAACAAAATTGATTCAGCTACATACAAGCCCATGCAGTTCTGCAGCTTAGCAGAACAAAGGAAGTGGATTTATTCTGTATTTCAGGAGTAGTATCCCTGGCCATGGCATGCTAACTATTATATATCTGACAAAGAAGAGGTTTTTCAATTGTCCAGTAACCCAAAATAGGTTTTCTAGAGAGGGAAAAAAGAAGAAAAAGTTGGGAAAAGAAGATTAATATAATGGAAGTAAACCAGAACTGAGCTACTGCCACAAATCTTAAAAAACAAGGAATGTTTTCATAGAATCACAGAATAGTTTGGCTTAGAAAGGACCTACCTTTAAAGGTCATCTAGTACAACTCCCCTGCCATGGGCAGAGACACCTTCCACTAGAACAGTTTTCTCAAAGCCCCATCCAACCTGGCCTTGAACACTAACAGCGATGGGGCATCCACCACTTCTCTGGTCAATCTGTTCCAGTGTCTCACCACCTTTATAATAAAAAAAAAAGTGATCCTTATATCTAATTTAAATCTACACTCTTTTAGTTTAAAATGATTACCCCTTGTCACAGAATTATAGAATCACAGAATATTCTGAATTGGAAGGGACCCACAAAGATCATCGAGTCCAACTCCCAGTAGGTGCTATTAATAGGTTAGTCCCTACCTTTCTTGTAAGTCCCATCTAAGTATTGAAAGGCTGCAATAAGATCTTCTCCAAGCTGAACTACCCCTGTTTTCTAAGCCTATTTCATAAGAGAGATGTTCCAGCTCTCTGTCTATTTTCATGGCCTACCTTTGGACCTGCTCCATCAGGTCCACATTCTTTGTATGTTAGGGGCCCCAGAGCTAGATGCAGCTCTGCTTTTGGACAAAACATCTTGTTTTTAGTTAATGGCATGAGAACGCACCTATATAGGATGAGTTCAGGAAGGATGAAAGGGAGAGCTAATGACAAGGCCAACATTTTTTCCAGGGATTCTTTCTAACCTTTCCAAGCATCATATTTGTGATAAGGAGTGTGTTAGACAAATTTGGTTCTGTCTGTAGATGCTTAAAAAACAGATTTTAACTTTAGATATATTCATAGAGATATTGCAGTTTCAGATGACTTCTGTATCGTTCACTGGCTGCATGCAAAACCAGAATTTAATGGCAAAACTTTCGTATCTACATGAAGGAAACTTAGGTCAAACCCAACAAAACCTAACTGAGATTTCTCCTGTTTTGTTTTACCCCCACCTTTTCAAGGCGTAGTGTACAGGAAAAATTCCTGGACTAAAACCAATACTCATCCATCATTTAGCAAATGCAGAAGCAGAAGTGCTGTGGGAAAATGAAAAGATCTGCTTTTTTCACTTGTACTTGGATTTAACAACAGCTGGGATTTTCCTAGCAGATAAGGCAACAAAAATATACAGGAGAAATTTGGGACTGAGACACTGGAAAAAATAATTAAAGATCACAGGTCTACCAAGTATTGGGCTGTGCAGTTTTACAGCTTGAGAGCTGGGAAATTCATTAGTTCTTTAGAAGCCAATTATACTAAAGCAAATTACTTTTTAATTAATTATGTAATATATTTTTCCATAGAAAGGTTAGAAGTATTTTCCAAAAAATGTTAAAGGGTATATTTAGTGTTTTCCAGTTGTCACAAACATTTTCTTCTTAATCCAGAACTGGATACCACATACTTAATAAAACAAATTAATTGAAGGCAGTTTGTGTGTATTATGTGCTCTACAGTAGTCAAATATCTGTCCAAAAGGAAGAAAAAATGTACTTCAAAAAATCCAATCTTTCTACTCAAGAACATTAAGATTCATATGTCACTGAAGTTTATTAAAAGAGGCTGAATGCCATGTTTTTCCTTGATTCTTCAGATTTTGGTAAAAGATTGATTGTTTTTTTCCCCGCACTTAAAATTTGCTGTCTTACCATCATGCAGAATGATACCAGGTAGATTAGTAATAAATTTGTTTCTTTTTTCTGAACAAGAAATCTGTTGATTTTGTAACACTAATCATTTTCTTTCTTTTCTTTGTCATGCATTTTTAGCTATGTTAAGCCATACAGAGCATGTCGTGTATTTGCCGTATGACGAATTTGCTATTCTTAAAGAAAACCACACTGGCTATGTTGGAGGTAGAATATGTGGACAGGGTCCACTATTCTGTGGCTTTACCTTCAACTTTTTCTAGTCATTGCATGCAAAGACAAAAAAATTTTGCAGACAAAGCTATTTCTGTGAAAAACTGATGTATTTTTCTTTGAGAGGAGAGTAGAAAAAAGCCCCTGGCAGCAAACCTAGCAACACTGGATAGCAAGCAGTTGTATATGATTAAATGAATGGCTGAACAGTTTATTTTTTCCCCTTGTGAAGCACTACATGCCATAACCCTTTACTTTTTAGCTTTAGTCCACTCTTACTGTCTTCCTCTTCCACACCTTTTTTCACCATTTTTTCTGAATGGTTCATTGGAGTTCTTGGAGGAGAGATGACCCTTCTGGGCCGGCTCCCTGGGAGTTTCCTGTGGTCAATGTAAGAGGGACAAAGGAACAGAGGGACAGAGATCTGCCGCTCAAGAGGGCAGTTTCAGCAGATCCTAAAACAGGCGTCCAGGAGAGGTGACTGAATTCCCCTCTAAAGTCTTCTGGAGTTCTTTTAAGCAGAAACTGAAAGGTTAAGCCATCCCATTTTTAGGCAGGTGAAGATGGTTCCCCCTTGGAGTAAGCAGAATGGGCATAAATAACCTGCCCTGAACATCTGGGCTTTAGCTAGCCTGAGATACAGAGATCTGGTTGTCACAGAGGTTGAGAAGAGCTTCAAAGCAACTATTTCCCAGTTAAATTTAAGCACAAATTCTGACCAAGTATGAAGGCTTAAAAATTAATCATTCCCAGATGGCATGAGAGGAGCTGCTAACAAAACTCTTTTTTCTTCTCCCTTCACCTCTGTAGTTTTAAGTAAAGCACAGATAACCGACTCAGACTGGGCATCTAGCCTTTAAACTAGTACAGTTCTATCCATTTTTCTTTCATATTCCTAGCTGTAAGAAAGCCTGTGATCTGATTTGGTAAATACCATATGTAGAGTGACTTGTATATCTCACAGAAAAAGTCTGTGATCATAGAATTATAGGATGGTTTAGGTTGGAAAAAACCTCTAGGATCATAAAATCCAACCATTAACCTAGCACCTCCATTTTCACTACTAAACCATGATCCCAAGTGTCATATCCACATGCCTTTTGAGCACTTCCAGGCATGGTGATTTCACCACCTCCCTGGGCAGCCTATTCCAATGCCTAATCACCCATTCAGGGAAGAAATTTTTCCTAATATGTAATCTAAATCTCATCTGACACATCTTAAAGGTATTTCCTCTTGTCCTGTCACTTGTCACTTGGCAGAAGAGACTGATCCCCACACCTCCTACAACCTCCTTTTAGGTAGTTATAGAGAGCAATGACGTCTTCCCTGAACCTCCTTCTCTCCAGGCTAAACAACCACCCTCCCTCAGCCACTTCTCATAGGTCTTACTCTTTAGACCCTTCACCAGCTCTGCTGTCCTTCTTTGGACACACTGCAGCATCTCAATGTCTTTCTTGTAGTGAGGGGCCCAAAACTAAACACAGCACCCAAGATACAGCCTCACCATTGGCAAATACAGTGGCACAGTCACTTCCCAAGTCCTGCTAGCCATGCTATTCCTGATACAGGCCAGGATGCCATTGGCCTTCTTGGCCACCTGGCCACACTGCTGGCTCAACAACCTGCACCTCCAGATCCTTTTCTGCCAGGCAGCTTTTCAAGCACTTTTCCCCAAGTCTGTAGAAAAACATGCAGTTGTTGTGAACGAAAAACAGGACTCGGCACTTTGTCTTATTGAGGCTCATACAACTGACTTCAGCCCATCAATTCAACCTCCAGATCTCTCTGCAGTTCCTGCCTACCCTCGAGCAGATCAACACACCTGTTCAACCTGGTGTTGTCTGCAAACTAACCAAGACTGCTCTTGATCCCCTCACCCAAACCATCAATAAACATATTAAAGAGGACCTTCCCCAAAAGTGAGCCCTGGAGAACACCACTAATTGGTCTGTGCTGGGAGTCAAAGATCACGTAATCCCAGAATCCCAGAATATTCTGAGTTGGAAGGACCCACAAGGATCATCAAGTCCAACTCCCAAGTTAATGCCCATACAGGGATTCAACCCACAACGCCAGAGCCATGGACATAACCTAATTCCCAGTCCCATCGTCCCATTATCTAGACCCTGTCAATGAGTTCCTCATCCAGTCTTTTCTTAAACATCTCCAGGGGTGGCGACTCCACCACCTCCCTGGGCAGACCATTCCACTGAGGGATCACTCTCTCTGTGAAAAAGCTCTTCCTAACATCCAATCTAAACCTCCCCTGGCGCAGCTTAAGGTCATGTCCTCTTGTTCTGGTGCTGGCAGCCTGAGAGAAGAGATTTACACCCACCCGACTGCAACCTCTCTTCAGGTAGTTGGAAATAGCAATGAGGTCACCTCTGAGCCTTCTCTTCTCCAGGCTAAACAACCCCAGCTCCCACAGTCGCTCCCCATAGGGCTTGTTCTCCAGTTCTTTCACCAACCAAGTGGAGAATTCAATGTTTTTCAATATATGCTGTCAGGCCTTACTGCAGCCCAATCTTTTTGGCCTCTGTAACACTGACTGGGCAGGTAAGAATTTTCGTGTTTTCTGGACATCAGTAGTTGCTGAAGTGGCTGGCCTCCTCTCCTGCTCTTGTCTGTGACACCTTACATGTGTTGAGAAGTGTGGCTGTACAGTGGGAAAGCATTGCTGTTTTCACAGCTTGCTCTCTGTCTGCTTTCTTCCGGTTAATACCATTGTAAATGTCTTCATTATCTGTCTATACCTATTGAGACCCCAGAAAAGAAATTCCTTCACAGACCAGGGACAGTTCTGAGAGACCAGGGGTGAAGGCGTGAGCTGGTTTGTCTCACGTTTCTTCAGAGCTGGGGGTACTTGAGGTGTGAGAACTTGAACTGGACATAGCTGCCCAGAGATAAGGTTCTGATCTTGCACAGGTTAGCATGCTGGGTGAGAGAGAGCAGATGCCTCTGCCTGGAAATTGCTCTCCTAAAGACTATTTCAAAACCTCAGGTCCTCACAAACCTTCCATTTATATTCCCTGCCTACAAAGTCCCCCATATGAAGCTTCTAATCCTTGTGTTAGTAAAGTAGACCAGTCTACAAACTGGGTACTGAATTTTTTATCTGTGGTTTGCTTTGTCTTGATTTTTTTTAATAGTTCATTAGGGAGGGAGAGAAAAAAAAAAAGGATATTAGCTGAGTTCCTTGGTTTTTTCTTTTGTTACGCAATTCAGCTGGCTTCAAGAAAATTGAAAGAAGGTAGGCAGAAGATTCCAAAAATTAACTGCTGCAAATGCTGAGACAGTATTCCGTGAGCTGAAGCATAAGCCTCTTTTAAGCTCATGCATATTCTGGTTTTTTTAAATGTATGTGTCAAAATGCGTATGTTCCTTCCCTCCTTATCTAAGATATTCACAGCATTGTTGCTTACATGAAAATTCCCTGCTTCCTTTGGCTGTTTTTTGACATAGACCCCTTGAAATAAAGAAATAAGAAAAAAAAAAAGGAAAAGAACACTAGTAAGGGCTCCTGACATGTCATCTGGGGATTATTAGTTTACAAACCCTCAACCTTTGACCTACTATTTTTTCTGAAGTCTGAGTGAAGAACATGCTCCCTTTGAAGCTCTCCACATCATGTCCCGAGGAATGCAGGATCACCAGCACTTTGACTGCTGAAAGCCAGGATGAGTTATTGTAGCAGGTTTCACTGGCTCAGGCTGGGGGCAGGGCTCTTTCCCCTAATGAACAATTAGAAGGGATCCATCTCATCTAATTTTTTTTTCCTATATGAAAGCTGCCTATCTATTCTTAGTATTCATCAAGGCATCCTCCATGGAGACATGTAGGCACCCAGAGACAGCATTTCAGCTGACAAGATAGGATGTGCCTGGAGGTGATTATTACTTTCTGCTGAATGCAGAGGGAGACCATACATATGAAATCTGATCAGAAAATATCAGCCGAGACTTCAGCTTATAGACACAATGTGAAAGAAGGCCAAAACCTTATTTCTTCAGTCTTGCAAAGCTCTCGGTTACCCACCATGGCTATACTCAGCAATGCAGACAAAGGATTTGGGAAGACAAAATTCTGCTCTCTGAAAAATATCTTCATACAGAGATTTTTAGAAAAGTTCGGTATAAAACATTAAAAATATAATCTTGGGGGTTTTCCCTTCTTATTCCAAATAAACAAAGAAGGTTGAGGAAGTCTTATTTCTTTTAATTTGCAAATATTAGTTAAATCATAGTGCTCTAAACATCATTGCCAACTTTCACAATTTCTGACAGATCTCTCAAGAATTCACACTACTTCCAGTTGTCTTGAAATAGTCCTATATGCAAGAACTGTTTTTAGATAAGAGAAAATAATATTTTTGTTATTACAATTGCAGAGAAAATGTAAAATATCCATGACTGAAATGCTTTAGACTTTAAACATTATTAAATGTTAGAATAATCTATATTAATTACATTTATATGTTCAGACTGTTATATTCCATTTTGTTCTGTTCAGCTTTAGTCTATTCTACATATTTTAAATAAGACTCAACCAGCAGGTAATCTGTACATGTTTTCTGAGCAGGGAATAAATTAATTAAAAGAAGCTCAAGATCACAAGCAGTGCATATAAAACCAATCTTGAATGAAGAAATAAATGTATTCCAGAGGAGATATGAAAAAGAAACAGCAGTTTCCCTCTTGCTTTACTGTGTATCCTAAAAACGCTAACTCAAGGACCTATATTTTCCCACAAATACATATATCGATAAGCATCTTTTTCAGAGAGATGAGCTTCATTCCCAGTTATTAAAAAGGAAAATAAGATATTGGATAAAAAGAATTAGAGCTATTGTTTGAAATAGCATTAGTGTATTTATAGCCACTTTACTACTGGAAAATTAAGAATTTATGCTCAGATTTATTTCTTCTTTGAAAAAGGACAAAATCGTTACTCTCTAACGAGGAGCTAACAAGTGTATCACACTCTTAAAATTCCGGAACTTACTGAGCTTGAAAGAAGAGTCCCGCTACTTTTCCTTGCTTTGTTAAATAGGGAATCCTAGTTTAAGGCATTACAATATATGCACTTAGAAGACACAGAGGCAGTGGGCACAGGAGCTGTGTGTGGTGGTGATTTGAAGAAAATCAGTCAGGACTCAAGGCAATTGTTTGCACGCTACAGAAAAGTTTTTTTCGCCTAAGAGCTAGGGGAAAGAGCCAGCAGTGCCCCCTGCCACTGCCAGGTGCCAAAAGAGGACCGCCCCAAGTTGTCACCCCTTCTTAACCCCTTGTCTCATCCATATGCAAATTGCCTCATGAATATTCATTTTTACGGCATTATGTCATTTGCTATGGATCCTTCAACCAATTGGCTCCCATGTTGTTAATTCCTTTCCCCTTGTTTTGGCTAACTTTCGATTTTGTTTACCTTCAGAGGGCACAGAACTGGTCTTTTCACCTTTAATATTCAGCCTTAGCTCTCAGGCCCTCTGAAGGATTCTAAAGTTTACCAATCTTTCTAAAATTCCCCAGAAATTTACTAAATTTCCACTAATCCAGTAAAATTCCTAAATCTCTATGCTATACACTTCTGTACACTAAATTTATAATTTTCTAAATCTTCAAATCAGTGGGACGACCACAGCCCTGGGTGACCCTGGAGCGAGGTGTTTCCGTGAGGGCACAGTCAGCCCCTGGGGTGCTCCCTGAAGCCTGGGACACCAGGCAGCTCGTCCCTCCTTACAGCTGTGCTCTTCAACAGCTATCAGGTATAATAAGGCTTCCAATCTGTAGCACAGTCTGAATGACAAATCATCGTATGCTTTACCTAGGAAATATCCCCAAACCAGACCAAAATTCACTGTGTAGCATAAGACAAGCTCCCTAATGCACCGACGCTGAAATGCAGACACTGCTGTCAAATGTGCTACAAGAGGGAAAAAGCTTGAAAGGCAGCACAGCTGGGAATAGTAACAGAAATGATGCAGACATGTCAAAGAGAGCAGCTGAACACCTTTTAACCAAGGGGGAGCTGGGAAAAGTAGCAATGTCCCAGAAGGCAATAACCTGCTTATCTACTAGAATTTATTTGGTAATAACATATCTGTAATATAAAAGGCAAACAAAACCTGAATAAAATAGTGACCTGTTATGATTTTGCTTTTGGGAGAATGTATAGTTCCTATCAGAAAGAGGGCAAAATAAAGACCGTAGCTTCAAAGACAGAAGGTTTGATAGTAGGGAGCTATAGTGTATTGAATTTTTCTTGACCTTGGCCCTGCGACACAGTAGGTAGGAAGACTCTGGAGAGAGTCAAGAAGACTTTTTTATTTGAAAAATAATACTGTTTTTACCATTAACTCTGAGAAATGGTGTATGTTTTGTTTGAATGAGATATGTTGGCTGGGGTACGCTCTCTGTTAGGGCATTACCACCATTGCTTTAGAAAGATAAAAGATAGGTATGAAAGACTCCTGTTTCAGTTTTAGCATCAAATAAAGACTGATGGTGGTCAAAGGTATAACATGGATATGTGTTATGTGTATGTGTTTTCTGGAACTGACGATAGAATTGGGATTCATCCTGCCTAGCTTGAGAGCTCTGCCATAAACATGTTTATACCTGGTTTATTCACAAAAATCCGAACATTTGTTCACACATTTCTCAGTCAGAGAAAAGAAAGAGGTATTCATGGCATTTGGCTGTTGCAGCATGCATAGAAACATACCTTATGGCAAGAAGTACCAGATGCACTTTACTTACTAATTGCATGACAGGTAATACAGCAAGATGATGAACTCAGATGTAAACATCTGCATCTGGTCAGATAAATCTGAGCATCCAGTTGAATCAATTTCTAGTGTAGAGTGGAAAAAATGCATCAGTGTCTGCAAAAAGCTAAAAGTGTTTAGCAGGTAACTGGCATTTTCAAATATGCCTACCTCATTTAAGAGTGCAAAAACCAAGTTAATGGTAAAAAGTCACAGTATCACAATATCACAGTATAGATAAGGCTGGAAAGGACCTTGAAGATCATCTAGTCCAACCTATAATCCAACTAACCTATCCTCTACATCTAGATCATATCTAAGTCTTCCTTCTTGTTATAAGGAATATCAGCATTTTTTCAAATTTCTTATTTTATCGTGGATATGGATCATGTCAAGAAGTAATAAATCAGTGGCTGTTGTGCTCCTGAATTGTTCATACAACTTTTCTTTCCAAAAGTCCACCTATTCTCCCGCAGCTTTTCTTTTGTTCCTGACCTGTTGCTTGATAACATCAATTTGTGATTACTATCTAAATTTAAAACCTGGAATCCAAATGGAGTAGACAAGTGGTTGGTGTAACTGAGAGGTCAGTGTTCAGTACAATCGATATGGTATGAACATGGAATACTTACTCTGACATATAAAGTGCAGTTTTTGTGCTGTGCCTGCCCTGAAAATATTGGACACAAATCCTGGTGTCCGTTTTTTTAAAAAATCACAATTGTTCCTGAACCACTTCTTTCCTACACTAAGACTTCTTGCAACAACAATGCACTGCTTTAGAACATAACCTTCATTACAGAAAAGTGCACGTACCTTACATGTTTCTCAAGCAAGTCCAAAGAGATTTAGGCTACATTTTTTTTCATCTCAAAGCAGTTTTGTTCATATTTTCCCAATAAATTCTTATACTTATATTTTCCCAATAAATTCTTATACTCTTTCTTACTTGATGTGAGTGTACTAAGAAATAGATAAAAATCAATATGGACTGGTTAGAGCATAACAGAAAGTTAATATTAAAGAGTTAAAAGCAATGTGCAGAAAGAAAAGCTTTTAAACGAAAGACACCAGGTGAAAATGAAATATAGTTCATCATTCACAGAGAATGTGTTTATTGGAGTAGTCCCAGGTTCAGATGCTGCAATAGTGGCTGGAATCCATAAAGTGTTTTCGGTGCCGCGAATGTTTCACAAATCTATCATGAGATCTATCACTCATCCTAACAAGGATGCTCTTTTCCACTATCATATTAAAAGAGAAAACAAATATGAAGAAAAAACAGACCAGAAGTTGTTATGACCTCTGATCATGATTTCTTATGTCCTATAAAGAAGGCAATTGTTTCAATTACAAATTCTGATGTAAACAAAAAAAAGAAAAAGGCTGGGATAAATGCTGTTTGCTGGACAGCAGCCAAAACCTGCAAGACAGAGTATCAGAACCACGGGCAGTGTCACATGGGTGCACAGCAGATCTAGGGAACAACTTTGAAGCTGTTTTTTTTGTCTATTTGCTGGGACTTGGAGTTCTCTTTGGCAGAGAAGTGAAAGGAATCCAAACCAAGAAACTTAGGCACGCCAAAAAGGTGCCTGGAATAGGGCATGGATAAGGCCTTACCAGCTGTGTTGACTTTGGCTGTGTGTACACACGATAACTAAAAATTAATAAACTTGTCAAAAGAAAGGATGTGGAAGACAAATGGGAAAAGTCTGGTTTTGAGGTTTATATTAAGCTGCCAAGGTCACTTTGGGCTACTGGAACCAAATATTAGGGAAGGGAGACTTGTTTCTGAAATATTTCTGCTTTAGCAATGGACAAAGACATATAAAAACAACCTAGATGTGTGGAAATTAAAATCATCTATCACCACAAAACATAAGAACATGGGAGATTGTCCCCATTCAGATATACTAATCCTTCTCCCTGCTACCATGTCTTGTAAATCATTATGTTAAATATCACTGTCTGCAGATGAACATCAGACACTAACAACCTTAAGGAATGTAAGCATAACTAAAATGGCTAAAATAAGCATAGCTAAAATTTTTGCAAGGTAATTTTCTCATTTTCCATCATCTCCAGTCTATGATCACTTACTCTTGTTCTTAATATCAGAATTAAAGTATTTTTGCTAGGGAATTTTATCAATTTGTAACACCAAAATTGTTTCTTGGTCCAAACATCTCTGTGACACTTGGTGTCTACTGAAAGACACGGAGTAATGTGACTGAAATAAGGACGATGAAGTCAAGACTAGATAAATTATTGTATACTACTAGACTTAATTGGAATGAATGTACTTTTCTGAGTTTGAAAACTATGACTCATTTAAAGTCATCTCTCCTAACCTGAGAGAGACTTCCAGGGGCAGTTTGTCACTTCAAAAATCAGTAATGAATATAGAACAGCTATGGGATAGGAAGTCAGAGTTGGATATCTCATCAAGGGAAAATAGAATAAACATAATAAACAAGGTCAAACATTGAATTTCTTCCCGCTGCTCTCTGAATCTGAGGAAAATTCTGCATGCTGAACTATTTGGAAACATTTCCTCTAAAGAAAAATCCAAACAGACATTTGAAAATATGGTATATTAAAATCAACACTTTCATCTGAAAATCTTTGATGAATATTTGGAAACTAATATGTAAAAGGCATGGTTTTTCAGACAGTTCTAGCAGCATGAAATATGTCATTAGGTATCATAAATCCTTTCTGCCCAATTCTCATTTCAATATTTGATCTCGTCTTCATTTTCTGTAAAGGTAAGCCAGTAGTCAGATGTTTGATATCGCCCTTGTTTTTACTTACAACTTTACTTCAGTCATAAGCGGCATATACACATCTGAACTGTTTTGAGCTGCCACTAGTCACCTTCACATTTGTCTTCACAACTTTGTGAAGATAAATGTAACATAGACACATAGCAGTACCATCCTGAGAAAGGGGAAACTGAGCACAGTCATTATGCATGTAATCAGAGATAATAGAGGTTTTGCAACCTATTCAGCAACCCAAAGAAGCCGAGCCTCTGTTTCAGGAATGAAATATTCACATTCAGTAAGAAGCCTTAAAATGTGAATTTTTTAGTGCTCACAATTATATAATGTCAAGGAAATCTTACAGAAATATTTGTCCCATTAAGATGCATGCAACACCTGCAGGTTGACCAGGACATTAGGCCCAGTTAGCATGGATTTAGAAGGGGTAGGTCTTGCCTGACCAACCTGATCTCCTTTTATGACCAAGTAGATGAGGGTAGATGAGAGGAAGGTTGTGGATTTAGAGTACCTGGATTTCAGTGAGACCTTCGACACAGTCTCTCCTGTTGTACTGCTGGAAAAACTGGCAGCCTGGGACTTTGACAAATACACTCTCTGCTGGTTGGATGGTCAAATCCAGAGAGTAGTGATAAATGGTGTCACATCCAGCTGGTGACTGGTTACTAGTGGTGTCCCCCAAGAATCAGTGTTGGGCCCGGTACTTTTTAGTATCTTTATTGATGATCTCGACATTGGGATTGAGTCTGTCATAAGCAAGTTTGCAGACAACACCAAGCTCGGAGCAGGTGTTGATCTGTTCGAGAGTAGGAGGGCCCTGCAGAGGGACCTGGACAAACTGGAGAGATGGGCAGATTCCAATAGGATGAGTTTCAACAACTCCAAATGCCGGGTTCTACACTTCGGTCACAATAACCCCGTGCTGCCTATAACTACCTGATCAGAGGCTGTGGACAGGCAGGAGTCAGTCTTTTCTCTCAGGCTACTGGAGACAGAACAAGAAGACACAGTCTCAAGCTCTGTCAGGGGAGGTTTAGGCTGGATATTAGGAGAAACTTTTTCACTGAAAGAGTGATCCATCATTGGAACGGCCTGCCCAGGGAGGTGGTGGAATCACCGTCCCTGGAGGTGTTTAAGAGTAGGCTCGATGAGCACTGAGTGACATGGTTTAGATGATGGGACTGTGATAGGTAATAGGTTGGACTGGATGATCTCAAAGGTCTTTTCCAACCTTGTTAATTCTGTGATTCTGTGATACATAACAAGACTCTCCAGCCAAAGAAGACAAAATTAGTGTAACGAAAAACCTCCAAGCAATACTGTACCTTATGTCCTTTGGAGGTCCACCTATTACCTCTACATCTCCTAGCCCTTAAAAAATAAAAATAATTTACTTTTTTTACTAGTTTTGTGATTCTACTAATAATTAAATATGTCTCATTAAAAGATAATCTTGTTTGTATTTTGATGTATTAATTGACCATGTAGAACTCAACTTGCTAAGATTCATCCTGAAGATACAGGTCTTTGAAAAAGAGCTGTTTGGGCAGTAATGTCAATGAAAGGTACTTTTATGCTCTATTCTCTATATACCTTCTTTGCCTGTTGGCTGAAACAAACCTCATAGGTTTATCAGTGAAAGTCTCTCCAGATTCAACCAGCTCTTTTTAATGGAGCTTGTACAAAACTTTGGTGTTCAGAAGTACTTTTTTTTCTCCAAATTCCTTGGTCTATTTCCAAGAGGCCTGTGACATGGGAACAACATTAGGACTTGTATTTACATGTTTCCTCATTGAGTGTTTGTAAGACCATCAGACTTAGATAGAAATTAATGCCTTTAATATGAGAACACGTTCCTTGAGCTCATACCTTTCCATTAATAAAAACAGAGCATCTTCACAAGTAATGTACCCTTGAGTGAGATTTCTCTCTCCTGATTCTGGAAAGTGACAATAAAGACACCTTCACCTGAGAATTTTGAATTGTCTTCAGCCTCATTTACAGTCAACAGAGAAATCATCTTGGGTGTGACTCATCTGGCTTATTTGAAATTTTACAAAATGATGAATTGCACTTAGAGGAACATCATTCTTTCTACTGGTTGCAAAGTGGGTGTGTAATGTTTCCCTGAGAGGTAATTACCTTGTGCTACAGCTTTTAAAACAGGAAGAGGGAAAGATAACAAATATTTCTGAATGTGATCTTTATACATAGGGCTTAGTATTTCTTCTTGCTTCTTGTAACTTATTTGTTGGGTCACTCTTGAGAACTTATTAATTGCAGTGCCTCGTCTTCTGACAGCTGTTGTCACAATTGTCCAAAACTGTAGGATCTGAATCATGACTTTTCTTGACCTCTCATTAGGATTAGAGCTGGGCTCCGGTTTATCAGCAACAGCCTGAAAGAATTTTAATCAGTGTTGACCCCCACAGGCAAGCAAGAAGCCCTATTAAAATTAATGAGATGGCAAACCTGTAAGGGCAGGCAAGACTGACTGATGAGGAAGCTACCTGATGGTAGGAGAGTCTCTTGGCAAGTTAGACACACTCAGGTGTCTTGTCAACTTTGCACTCACTTTATTTTCCCACGTGAGCCACCAGATACAGACACTTCTGCTTCATTCCTCCTAACACTCACTTCCTCAGGGTGAACGACTGCCCAGAACCATTCGATCCTATTACTCTCAAAGTATCATATTGGAATTATGCAGGTATGCCACAGACATGTAATGCTCACAATTGAAAGAATGAGTTGTAGGAGACTGAGATACAGAGAAAATGCTGCAACAGGAGGTGAAATTTTCCTTAAGAAGATATTATTCCACAAGAAATAAAGATCAACAATATTTTTAATCTGTATAATTTAAAGGACAATGTTGATTGTTTACATCTGTAGAAAGTTCATATTAAAAACAATATATTTAGTACTGAAGAATGTTTGTAAAAAATCTGAGGCGGCAGTAGTGTCTCTGGAGAACTGCCATTGAGCTCTCCATATCCCTCTGTTCCTCAATTAGCCAAGGTTGTTTTCTTCAAATCATAAAGGTATTCCTTTTCTCTTGAGAAGTAAGAAAATGAAGGATCATGGAAATTAAGTCTGATAAAGGAGAAAAATTAGAGTGAAAATTGTTTTAAAGCTTTTAAAAAATAATAAATTGAAAGGGTTTTTTTCCTCTATCAAAAGCGAAACGCTCTCCTCACATAGCTCTGTTTTGCAACCATTTGGAAACATTAGGCAATGGCCTCCAGATCCCATGCACATGCAGCTCAGATTTACTTCCTCTGTCTTGTCTTCTGTGGTTCAGTATTCCATCTCATGTTTCACAGGTTATTCTGAGTTGGAAGGGACTCACAGGATCATCTAGTCCAACTCCTAAGTGAACGCTCACCCAGGGATCAGGCCCACAAGCGTGGAAACACGGCCACCACGCTCCATCCATTCAAGCTTCCCATCATCCAGGCCATGTCACGGAGTTCCTCATCCAGCCTTTTCTTAAACACCTCCAGGGATGGTGACTCCACCACCTCCCTGGGCAGACCATTCCACTGAGGGATCACTCTCTCTGTGAAAAAGCTCTTCCTAACATTCAGTCTAAACTTCCACTGGCATAGCTTGGGGCCATGTTCTCTTGTTCTGGTGCTGGTATCACACCAGAAAAAAGAGGACATTTTCAAAAGAGTATCTTTAAGACTTGAGTTCATTAACTGTGGGAATAAGGTTAGGGTAATTCCACTGAAACTATGAGAAAATGCCTCACATGTTGCTCTTGTCTAATTCTGAGCCTTCAATATCTAAAACCCCAGCACATACTGGATGCTAAAAGTTCATGTTTCTTGGCTGCTGATAAGTGTCATTGATTGAAGAATTCCTCTGGTTAGCGTCAGGAGCAAAGCTGGTGGTCTCTGGTTTTCTTTACCTTTAATCCTTTAGCTGGTCAGGAAAGCTGCTTCAGAGAGTGTTAGGGAAGAACACACGGAAAGGAGACAGAACTCTCTGTGCTATGCAGCTTTCAAATCCTGAGGGAATAGCCAGGTAGGCTGCAGGGGACGTTTGAAATATTGTAGTTTATGGCATACTCTTGCAGAGGACTGACTCCATGATAAACTAGTGGAGAGCTGGAGAAGAAGCTCATAGAAAAAGCATCTTATTCTTCTTATCAAACACTCTGAGTTTATCACAAAGAGCCTCACACATCTGTGCTATGGGACTTGATTAAGTAATATTCCTTCCCCAACCATCCATGTGGCCTACAAGTTTCTCTCAACAGTTTTTTTGTCTGACATTCTAGGTAATTGCACATGACCTATAATTGGAGAGTTCTTTTGATTGATTGATTGATTGATTTATTTTAATTCAATGAACAGAATGGCTTGCCTTAGGTTTTCGAGATTCAGCATCTTGTTTGCAGGAGCCAACATTAATATTTAAATTCTCCGTGGTTTGGGTTACCTTTATGTTTTGTGCATAGTCAACCTAAAAAAGAGTGAAGAGGTAGGCAAAAGAGCAGCTATGAGATTATTTTCAATTTTTAAATAAGCTGGAGTGTATTTAGACACCAGCACTTTCCGCAATTGCCTTAAAATAAAACTTCCTTAAATATTGTATCATGTTTTATCTTATGATGGATGTCGTGACCATGCAATCTCCCTTACAGCCATTACACCACTAGAGCAAAAGTATCCTTCAGTATTTCAGACTGAGTATTTATGAGGGCTCAACAGAGTGCCACTTTAAAAATACTGCAGTTCCATTTGTTAATGTTCCATGGAGTGAGTTGGAGCAACCAAATTCAACCTTGATTACAGAAAGGACAGGACAGTAGAAGTCGTTCCTGAACACAACAGCCTGGGAAATTCTTTATGAGCAGCCAGTAAAGAAGCAGTCATGTTTCTGCAGTCAGGAAAGATAACAAGACAGCTAGATAAACACGGAGAACCCAGGCAGTGCCCTGCATCATCTAATTATAGTTTGTTCCCTGCACCTGGAGACAAGAGGACTGTGCTATGAAGAGATGAAGCATGGAAGGGATGGAAGGCAAAAGGTGACTAAAGACAGTTTGCTTTAGGTTTTATAAAATTTCCTTCTTTATCTCTTCCAAATCTGGGGCACTGAATTTGCTCCCTTAAGACAATGTGAGACAATATGTCTATCACCCACACATTCTCCCTCTCAAAATCAGGTGAGAAAACAGAAGGACAGGAACAAATACCCTGATCTCAGGATGGGAAAGAGGAGACTTCTTCTCTATAATTTGCCTTGTCTTTGTATCAGACCTTTTTCCAGTCATCACAAAACTGAGGTATTAACACAGCCTAGAAACTGCTGTTGGAGAGTAAGCCAAGCTGCTTTGTGGAGGAAAATCTGCAAAAAACACTGGTGAATGCTGTCATTAAGATGAGCAGGGATGTGGAGTGGTTGTTGCACTGTGAGTGGGACAAGGAACTGTGAGTTGCTACCAAGTCACATGGCAGCAGCACATCTCTCCTATGTCCCTTTGTTACCATTCAGTAAAGCCATTACTCAGGTGCAAATAGGAAACACTGTCATGAAGAGTCAAAAGAGAAAGCAGAATTGTAAGAGCAAAGAACATACGAAATATACCTGTCTATTTACAGCTAGTCCTGAGCTGGAAAAATCAGAGAGACAACTAATGCCTAGTCATGTTCCTTCAACAAAATCCTGTAACATGTCTTTTAACCTACAGGACTCATGGCACAGCTGACTATGGGAGAAAACGTATGTATTTTTGCCAGGACATGCTCAAAGAGCTGAAAGAGCCATAGGGTGCTTGTGACAAGATCCTTTCTGACAACACCAAAATTCTTGCACTGGAGATCCTAAAAACTTGCTTTGACAAAGGGAGAGGAGCAGAGTCCCACAGTCACCAGAGCAAGACAGCTGAGATAGTTCAGCATCAGTGGCTCTGACACTACAGAAGATTGTGTTGGTAATAAGAATTAATGGTAATAAGGATTTGTTTGAAATAAACTGGGTATAATTTCTGTCAGGGTCCAGTTTGACACCAGGAACCTTTAGGATACAGGAAAAGAAAGCAGAAGTTTAAAATCTTAACATCAGTTTGGCTACTTGATTCTGAACCAGAGTGTGGATGCAGATGTGAGGAAAGGAGAGCATGGTAATCAACACTCCGCTTCTAGCAGTTGTTAATAGAGGAAACCCAGAATATTGGTGTTGATTTTTATTATCAACTCTTACTCTCTTCTTGGAATCACCAATATCCTGGAGATTTTATGTTCTTGAAGCTGGGGATAATTCACTCTGATCTCTTAGAGTTAGGTTAGGAGTGGGGGAAAAACATGAAATTAATATATGTTGATCTGTAATGTCATACAGTCTTATGGCTTTTCTTAGGAAAAAACAGTGTAAAATATTAAAAGTAGATTGCTTGGGATTTTTGAGGGTTTTTTGTTTTGCTTGCTTTTCTTTTTCTTTTTTTCACTTTTAAGTGAACTAAGTTAAATTGAATCATATATCTCATTGAATTTTACTTCTGCTGTGTGGTGCTTATGACTTTAACAGCAATGCAGTTTTTTTTTTTGCAATCTCAGCTATAAAAAGAATTTAAATTTTTTAGGTCAAAACTCATACCAGTCATTTAATATTAGGAATTATTTGCAAGGTTTATTTTTATGTCAGCATTTTTGACTGACCATGGGTGTTGGATATTTATTAAAAATATTTTTCCTCATGTACCTCTCCTTACCTCTTCTTGTCTCTCTTACACACATATGTGTTATGAAGACTTTCAAGGCAAGTTTCAAGTCCCCAAAGGCAACTGCTCATTCAGCTAAGGCAGAGAGATTTTGGTAATGATTTCTTATAAGAGTTAAATATCAATTAATTGAATGTCTGATGAAGTCATGCTTTCTGCCTTAGATGCTTAAATTCAAAGGATTGAAATATTTTCCTTTTCTTTATTTAGAAAAAAAAATTAGAAAAGTGATGCTAACCTGTTTACAAGAAAATCCAGGGATTTTATTACTCACTTTTTTACTGTACATTCCTTTATCCAATTAGTGTGGGAATACAGTAACTAGTTGATATGTGCATTTATATCTATCTGGATTTAATTATTTTCCTCAACTTCCTGACAAAAGAACACGCTTAATTGAAGACTACATTTCAAGCAGTTTCCAAGTCAGAGGGGCTCAGAGAGCCTCTCAAAGCAGCTTTGCTTAGGATTTGCTCCATCTCTTCTTTGTGGGACTGTGTAACAGATAAGATGCAGACAGCCCATCCCAATGATCTGTGAGCACCTTGCCAAATGCAAATTCACCATGTCTGTTGCCACAGAGGGGTTCTCACACATACCACGAACGGGATTGCACAGCTATTCTCTGTCTACATTTGCTCATTATTTACCTACACATGTCCCTTCAGCAGGCGAGAGTCATGCTCAATAATACTGTCTGTCTGTCTTCGAAATGGTGATCTAGTTGTAAAAGTATGACTAGATGCTCACTCTGAGCTGTGGCCTTATGTCACTTTTTCACCTTAGTTTAGCATCCATTGCCTTGACACAAGATCTTCTGTTTTACTGTAGTCCTTATATAAAATCAGACTCCAAAACCTTCTTTTCATATTGAACCATCCCTTTCCCCCCCCCCTTCTTTAGAATTTAACTTCTTTAAGGTATTTGGTCTTCCTTTTTTATTGTCATTTACTACCATTCATCAGAGAAAGCATTTTTACCATGAAACAGTACAGAGTTATATTTTGTCTTCTTCCTTTCCCAGCATACCCTGAAATCCAGCATAAGCTGTGGCCTGTTGCCTCTTGCATAGGACTCAAGCTTGACATGCCCCAAAACCTGGAAAGTCCCAGAGGTACAGGTTGAGAAAGGTCACTCTTTCCTGTCAGGCAGATAGCAGCATTAGAAAAGGGAGGAGTGCTTGCAAAGACTCTCTGAGTTTTTATCTGGGTAGAACTTTGTGGAAGTAAGTTTTTTTTGTAAGCAGCACATCCAAATATTTGATTTGATTTGTTTCTTTAGATGTAGAAAGATTTCTGTCCAGTAATTCAGGGCAAGTTTCTTTCCTGTGATGGGCATGCACTGCTGTTTGTGATCGTGACAGAGACACCTTCAGCCAGCCAGCACGGTGGGACAGCTTCCTGAGGAAGTGCCTATACTCACATTGTATTCAAAACTCCTAATCAAAGCAGTATTTCTGTTGATTAAAAACAAGTGTTATGGATCATAAACAGTTGCAAACAACTTAAAATCTCCAGTTTGATGCCCTAGAATGAAGTAAAAAATACGGTGAAGAAAAGCATTTATATAGTGTTGTATTCTCTTTATTATTTAGCTCTTTGATTTAAAAAAAAGACACCATTTTCTTGATGAAGAAGGGTTTTAGCATACATTGACAGGATTTACTCTGTGTACAGGGGTTACTATGAAAGATTTAGGTGCATTTTTCTGAAAACTGAAGAAAACACGAGGTTTAACACAATTTGAACAGGAAAAATGCATCTAAGCTTTTTGCAGGCTCCTTTATTTTCTCAGTCAAGTCATTAGTTAAATTCACTTTTTCATTTTTGAAACCAAAGTTCTTTACAGTTTAAGACAGTTTAGCTCTCTTCAACAACATTTCAGTGCTATATGCAGCACAATTCAGAGATAGAGAAATACATTTTTAATGCCAATTAACTGTATTGTTAAAAATTTGATCTGAAAAGTAATCTGCTTTTAAACAATGGATCTTTAATAGTAATGACTGACAATCACACAATATATTTTATGTATTTAGAGATCTGTATAGCGTGTTGCATAAGTGACCTTATTTCTACAGGATCTACAGGATGGATAGTGATTATTGTCCTTGGTTTGTTAAGTGAGACAACTACATCATAGTAACTCATTCAATATGATATGCTACACAAACATAAAGTTTGCCAATGGATTTTCTAATGCTCTATACATGAAAGATCAGTTGTGTTAAATGTGCTTTTCCTAAGAAACTGATCCCACTACCCATAAACAGATCACTAAATCAATTTGTAAAAACCTAAAAGAACAGTGGTATGGACAACAAAAGAGTAAGAATGGAAGAGGGAATTATTCAAATACTCAATTATATAAAATACCCCAGCTTGGACTTTCATAGAAGGTGCTCATGAGATGTACCAGAGTGATTTAATCCATGAAACACCCTCTGTCAAGTAGGAGTCTGATCAAGTTTAGGTCTGAAAAAGTTTTTTGAGTAAAATATCATGACTTTCCTGATTTGTATAGTCAGCCACAAAACAATTTCTGCCATACATCCACAATGTTTGTAACTATCTATTTAAAGAATCATTTCATAGCCATAATTGAAACAGCAGATGAAATAAACTCTAGGAAACCACATGCTTTGAAATAACATTGTACATACGGATATCTAAAATGATAAAATAAAATCATTGTCAAACTACCAGCTCATTCAATAAAAATAATGTTAAAAATGCAACAAAAATAGTTGGCATTAAAAGATAAAGGCAATGTTATGAGCAGAGGAGAAAATACAAACTCAATGTCCCCAATATATTAATGTTTTCCAGATGTTGACAATATGTCTCAGATGACTAGACAAATGCTAATTCCAACACAAATGGCCAATCAATGAAAGAATACAGAAGCCATCTTATTACACCCAGCCAAACTATAGATGCAGTGCTGACAAGAACATATTTGCTCAGGGAGAATAAAAAAGTCTCGGAGGAAGAGGCAGGACTTATGTATCCCTTGTAGAAGGCACTGCATACCCTTGTAATAAGAAGACTGTCTGTAACTTAGCAGGCTTATGTTTCACTCTGTTCAGCTGTACACAGTGAAAAATAGGTTACTTTTGAGGTTCCAATTTTGTACAATTTTGGAGATTTTAGGAAAAAATCACTGTGCTCATTTTAAGAGTTTTGAAGAAGCACCAGAAAAACTATGTAATTTAAAGTTAACATTTTGAAGATAATTCATATAGATATCTTCTCAAATGGAATACGTAGCTTAGTGACATGGTCTAGCTGGTGGGAGGTTTGGATGGATGGAGCGTGGTGCCCGTGTTTCCACGCTTGTGGGCCGGATCCCTGGGTGAGCATTCACTTAGGAGTTGAACTAGATGATCCTGTGGGTCCCTTCCAACTCAGAATAACCTGTGAACCTATATGTAAGGGTAGAAAAATCACTATAATGCACAAAGTTAACGTATGAGGAGGGCTGCAGTCTAGTTTCATCATACCTCTATTTTGCCAAGATCAAAGTCTTAAGAGCAAAAACCAGTTATTTACTTCACATATTTAGTAAGAAATACTGAAAGTAATTGTCACAGGATGTTTTATAAACCATAATCAAGTATGATGAGAAAGATACTAAATAAATCAATGAAGTAAAAGATAATTTGTGACCACAAACCCAGAGTAGGTCAAGATGGAAAGAAGCTGTATAACAGTTCATGTCACTTTTGAGGAGATGGTTTTGAATGTCTACCTTATGCATGGTTCAGAGTATGTTGAAGCATACATTCCTGTTTAATCACTAGAGAGTGTTAGGTGACTTCTGAAAGTTAAGTGCCTGAAGGTTAACTATACAAAACCACTAGGCTAGATGCCATTACCACAGAAGATCAGTGTTTTTAATGTTCCATGCCCATGTGGCCAAATGGAGAAGCAATAACTGAAAGTTCTGGATAATAAAAAATCCTTTACATTCTTTGTTTCACCTGCCATATACCTTACTCTCTGATAAGAAAGTGATATTAAGATAGGTTTGGTCTTTTATCACACAGTGAATGTGCTAGTGTTTTCATTATGCAGCTCAATAAGCAGCTTCCCTCCATTTGAAAAAAATCAATCTCTCCCAAAATCATGTTCGTGGTATACAGATCTACAAAGACAATATTTAATGTAACTGCATTGCACTCCTTTGTTATTATATGAAATTTTATATTCAATATAGGCAAATGCATTTGTAGCAATTTGTTTTCTGTGACAATTACTTACTTAGATGGAGTGTAATACTGCCATGTGTTTCAGATTAACATATTCTTGCTTTACATTTTTTTTCTATACAACATTAAGAATCATTTATTCTTTCTGTGAGCAGTTGAAGTTTATAACTAGGTTTGAAGAACATTCCCACTTTTTTGATAAATACCTTATTTTTCATTTAAATAGCTCAAACTGTAGTCCAGGTTAATCAACATATAGATTTGAACATCCAGATGCAGGACACGTTAAATCACTGTGGCTTTTGAGTAGACAGGAAATCCTTTTGCAAATGCTTAGTGCATGTGGTACTTTTGAAGTTACTCAATTTAATTTTCTTCCTTCTCTTTCCCTCTCTCCCAAACTTTCTTCCCTGTTTTTTTATGTGTTTTATGCCCATTGGATGGTTATGCTATAGACCTTTGAAGTTCATTTCGTTGCCTAAATATAGGAACAAGGTTTTGTGTCAGATGACAGTTTATGATATGTGCACACAAACAGCACACATGACACATGCCTGCTTCTTTCTTCTTTTAAATGTCTTTTGAGAATAGCAGGAGACACCCAGTAGTGCCTAAAACAAGACTGTCTCCCTATGTTCAGGCAGCTGAGTCCTCCTATAAGTGCTGCAACTTTCTGCAGCAAACATATACCCTTGAGCTGGAAGCCTAACCCCCCCTTAAAGTCTGTAGTCAGAGCTAGGCAGGGCTCTTTCCACTCTAAATGCTGAGTGTCATGCCAGGAAGATCTGTTTTTCTGTGTTGACTATGAAAGATGCATGCTCCAAAAGCTGGGTCGCATGAGTTACACCTTAATGTCCACACAGACTGATACAACTTGTGAAACTACTGGACAAGTCAAGTGTTACTTTGTATGAACATGGGAAAAAATGGCTTTGTATGACATTGTTTTTATCTAAAATTTCATGTGATTAATTGTGATAATTCAGTTCCTTTACTTGCCCTAGTTGTTCCCACTACTGGAATTTTTTGTTTATTAATATGTTTATATGCCATGATGCGAATAAGAACCTACATGGTCTTTGATGGGGAGTATGTACTGCAGTTCATATGGTACAAGTACTTTTACAAATGCTATAGTCTTTGCAAATGTTTCACAGATTGAATTTTTATAAGATCATAGAGTAACTGATTATATGAAAGAAGCTTTAATATACCACAGCCTTCAGTGCTGCTATATGAAATATGACACACACTTTATATATGGTATAAGAAACATATGCCTGTTGCATAAAAGAATTCAGGGAACATTTTCCTGATAAACACCTATTGGTAGTCTATTTAAAGACTATCATTATCAGAGGATCCGAATCGTTTTATCCTCAAGGGTGACTGTGACATGCTGCTATTCCCATTTTAGTGACTCTGGGGACAGCATAGCACAGGCTGGCAAAGTGACACCTCAAGGCCTGGAGTGACATTTAAACTCATATGGACACTGGAAACTTTATAAACTACATTAACCTGCATCATCCATACTCTAAAATTACCAGAAATATGCACTGTTAATCTGTATCTCTTACTTTTGTGGGTTATGAGGTGATCTTTTGTCCAGGGTTTTATATTCTTCTAAAATCTCATTATAACATTACAATAATCCTAATCTTTGGTAGACAGAGTGTTACATGTAAGATAATGCTTAGTACTTAAATTTGATGGTTGTCATAATGTATTCATAAAGGAGAAATTTATAATTCCTAATTTTTTTAAAAGTTTGCTCTCTATTAATAACTCATGTCTGGTGAATATTAGAGGATATAGGGTGAATATAAGAGGATATGTGGTGAATATTAGTTCATTAATAACGCTGACTAAAGAATTCATCGGGTTGCATTCACCAGGACAAATTTGGTCAGGAAACCAGCGATGCTGCAGTGGCCTTCATTTAGGAGTGAAGAGAGAAGAAGCTCTGCTAGTTTGAGTGTGGTTGCTCAGTTTACCACAGAGTTTGAAATGGAAGAGGACCAGATTCAGTGACCCAGGAAGCCTCTACTCCCCATATGAACTTTCACATGTCCTGCAATCTAACAACTTCTTTTTTTAAACTCCTTTATATTTAAAGATGGGTTTCACTGGACTTGATTCCTTGACTTACTCTCTTGGGCATCCATTTCTTCCTGTCAGTATTTGTCTATTTTTGACTAATGCTCTCCTTTCCACTGAATAACTTTTCCTTTTCATTCTCTGCCTTACTAATTCTTTCAAGACATTATGTATCTGGAGGAGATGAAGTATAATGCAAATTCAGTGAAGCACTGCAGATATGAGGAGGACTTTGAAAAACCACAAAATTCACATTCATAAACAACATCCAAGACAGATCAAATCATCCTTATTGAAATCAAACCTCTGGGATTTTTTTTTTCAAAATCCAGGAGAGAGAAGTATTCCTTCCAAAAAATCTGAAGTCAATGACTATGACTATTTAATCTTTGAAAGGTCAAAAAGTAAACAAAACTGTTTCAGAGAATCTGAAATGTTAGAGCCTTCTCCAGTGGTATAGTTTCTCAGGCCCAGGTGTTAAAGAGTCAAACAAAGGCTCCAGAGCAGGAGTTCCTGTGACAAACTTCTCTTACTGAGTGGGTAGAGATAAACAATGGGGGAACTGAGTACCTTGACTGAGGTTGTTTCAGATTACGTTTCTCATTTACTATTACTATATTTACTATTGAAATGGTGCAAACTGGCAGAGGGCTTCTTAATGTAGTGCAATAAACGCCAGGGCGGAAGAATCTTTTTAGATCATTCTCCATGATCGATGAACAGCAAAACCTTTTCTAACGTAGATTAAAAGCAAGGGACCAGCTGCCAGAAAAACATAGTCCAGCCCAGATCTGAAAAGCATCAGCTCAACCATTGTGCACGACTCAAATCTCAAACTGCCCTTCTTACATCACTTATGAGTTGTGCTGATTCTCTGATCACAGCACAGACATGACCTATAATGATGCAGAGTTTCCACACAAAATGTGCAATGATAAGACCTAATGCAACAAATTGCTGAGCAAAACCCATTGTTCACGACACCTACTCAAGAAGAGCGCAAATAGGGCCCTTTATGTATCTGGGAGCAATTCAAAACAAGCTGATAATAAGAAACCTATGTGTTAGATTTAGGAAGAAGAAATTGAAAGTTGCTGTATGAGAATGGAAACAAAACCCTTCAAATTTGACAGCTTTCACTTTAGTGGGGGTTTCTTGTTTGTTTGGGGGGGGGTTCTTTGTTTTGTTTTTGTGGGGATTTTTGGGGTTGACTTTTTTTTTAGTAATAATTGCAAAAGTGGCTTGAACAGATTATATTTTAAACAAAAATGAATATTTTAAGTACATCATATTTTAAGTACATACATGAATATTTTAAGTACATCAAAGTAGATGCCTAGAAATCCAACACCACAGGCCCTGTTCAAGCAAAAGCCATTCCACCAACAGAGTAATTCTTGCCAGAATAAAGAGGGATGGACTAACTCCTCCTTTATAAATTAAAGTAGGGTTCAGATCAAGATTGGGGCATAAAGAAAAAGATAGTATTTCCAACTGACATGCAATTGCCTGCTGGTAGATGTTTATTTAAGCATCATCTTAAGTGTTGTAATGCCTTCTACTTGGGTCTGCTTCTCCATAAATCCCCCCATGACTTCTGTGTCATGCATGCTGGTTCTTTATGGATATGATGCATGTCCTGGCATTGTCAGTTGACATGAGAAAAACTGGGTCAAACCACAACAAAAACCTACCTTCAGACTGAGTTTAACAGCCTATTTTCTTCTATAGCTCAAACATAGACACCTTAATTCAGAAGTCTTAATCCATTATCCACATTGTCCAGTACATCATTGAAAAAGAGTCATGGTGACATTACCTGTGGTGTTCTAACAAAAGAATAAATTAAGTAAAGAGAAGCGTTACTTCACAGTAAAGATCGATCATAACTCATCTGGAACAATTACAGAATCACAGAATTAACTAGGTTGGAAAAGACTTTTGAGATCATCAAGTCCTACCTATGAACTAACAACAACCCTTGGGGTCTGCACCCATGCCGGGTGGCCATTACCGGAGCTCGGATCAGCGCCAGCCAGTGGCATCTGGTGCGGGGGAGCCATTTTGAACCTGAGAGACTTCCCACCTGTGAGTACTTAAACCATTACCTCTCCTGAGAGCACGGCGAATCAGAGCACGGCGAACAGGGGCAAGGCAATCAAGGACGTTAACTGTGGGGGCTTGGGCAACTGCTGGGGGCTTGGGCAACTGCGGGGGCCTCGGGCACACTGAAGGGGGCTTGTAAATAAGCAATTAAGAGGTAGTTTGTGCGGCGGCTCGCGCGGGTAGGGCAAGCAGGCAGGGTAGCAG
>WEKX01020887.1:34625-44786 GCA_013390025.1 Pitta sordida | reverse complement strand
AGCACCAGAACAAGAGGACATGATCTTCGGGTGCACCAGGGGAGGTTTAGACCCTTAGGTGATGGGAGGCTTGGATGGATGGGGCATGGCTCCCATGGCTCCAGGGTTGTGGATTCGATCCCTGGGTGGGCATTCACTTGGGAGTTGGACTGGATGATCCTTGTGGGTCCCTTCCAACTCAGAATATCCTGTGAACCTGTGAACCTCACAGTGGGGTCTGTGTCCCATACCACCCCCACAGTGCTCCAGCCCACCTGGGCAGTCAGGAGGTGCCCACCTCCATCAAATGGCACTGCACCTTGATTGGGATGAGGCTGCACACCCTCAGCTGGGCTGGATGCTGATCTCTAGACAGCAGGGAGAGCTCAGGACTGATGGATGCAGCAGGAGCAGTTCCCAAGAGCATGCTGGCAGCAGCCGAAAGGTGCACTGGCAGCAGGTGAATGGCTGTGTTGTGCTCATCGCCGGGCACTTGGAGTTCCAGCTGGAACACGGGCGAACCTCTGGGATCTGAGATGCCACAGGAGTCCCAGGGCCACTCCGAAGTGTGGGATGGGGACCCCAGAATGACAGAATCTTGGAAGTGTTTGGCTTGGAAGGGACCCTAAAAATCGTCTTGTTCTTGTTCTATGTTGACCAGCCTTCCACCTGGCCAGTTTGCTCAGGGCTGCCTCCAGCTGGGCCTTGAATGTTCCCCAGGGATGGGGTTTCCACAGACTGTCTGCATGTGTGCCAGTGCCTCACTCACCTCACAGTAAAGAAGATTTTCCCTTGTCCTGTCACTTTACTTCCTGATAAAGGGTCCATCTCAGGCTGGAAGGTTGCTCTGAGGTCTCCACAGAATGTTCTTTTCCAGCTCCAACAGCTCCAACTTTCTCACCTTTTTTTCATGAGAGAGGTGCTACAGTTCTCTTACCATCTTTATGGCTATTCTCCAGACTTGCTCCAAGAGTTCTGTGACCATTTCTTGAGAGTAGTAGGACTTTATGCCTTGCTTTAGATGGGTTATCATAAGAGCCAACCAGAAGCATAGAATCTCCTCCATTGATCTCATGCCCACATTGTGCTTTCACTGGAATTGACCCATCCCAGGTGCATACCTTTCCACTTGGCCATGTTGAGCTTCATGAGATTCGCACAGACCCATCTCTCAATCCTATCCATTTCTCTCTGGATGCCATTCCTTCACTTCAGTGTGTGACTGCACCACACGCCTTGTCGTTAACAGGGAACTTGCTGAGGGTGCCCTCAGTCCCACTATCTGTGTCTGTGACAAAGATACTGAGCCCTTACACCACCATTTGAGGGACACCACTGCATTGCTAATTATTTTAAATATGTTAGTTTTCTTTCAAATGCTACAGCAAGAGAGTACAAACCCACACCCTGCCACTATGGCCAGGAGGTTCTTACTCTTTCTGACAAAGAAACTCTCAATGGATGCCTTCACTACAGAAGTCAAAGTTGGAAGCAATCTCTATGTATGCGAGTACTAAAAAAATTGCCGTATCCTGGAAATTCTGAATGAGTTTGTCAACTCTCACTGGTGTTGCCAGAAACTCTGGAAGCTTTCTGGGCTCCTGCACAAGCAAATGGAATGTCAAGGAAACTGATAACTGCATCCACTTATTTTCAGGTGCTTCTGTATAACTGACAAATATATGTTTTCACACAATTGAAACCGAATGTTGTAGTAAACAGTAATTTCTTTAGAGACCTAATAAAGGCATTAAAAACAGCTCATTGAGAAAAATCACTGACTCCCCTACATTTTTGCAGAATTACTATTTAAAGTTTGAGGAAGAAAGCAAAAGGACTGAAATTGATCAGTTTTAGAGAGAAATTGAAATTCTGTGATTACCTGCTGAGGAAAAATGTGTACGGAAACAAGTAGGGTGACAGAGGCACTGAATCAGTTACTTCAAAGCTTAAACACATAAAATGCAAAAATCTCACTCAAATCAACCTTATGAATTCAGTAATCAAAATATTAATCATTATATATGACTATTCTTTTTGTCCTGTAACATACATACAGTTTTTGATTGTTGGTATTTTGTAGATCATTTCTATTACATTAATTTGTATCTCATGGGCTATGTAGAAACTGCATGTGAATGGGAGAAGAGATGTTCAGTGATTTTGCTTTTGAAAAAAAATTATCTGCTATAGCTTGGAGCAGAAAAGGAAGCAACAGATTGCTCTAGAAAATTTTAAGTCAGTAACATCTCACTGTGTGTAGAATCGGGAAACTTCAGGATTTAACGTCCTGTTGTTATTAAAATGCATCTCATTTTCAGTAGACGAACTCTTCCTTTCTATGACTTCTTTATTTATGCTTACCTAGTTAGACTAGCTGAGATAAACAGAGGCAAATCATGTTCCATTAATATTGTTTTACCACTCCGTATTTGAATTAACACCACTTACAAAAAGAGAATGGAGATCTGGAAACACAGCTGCCCAATTTTTTCTGTTTATCCCTAAAGAAAATTGTATTCTGTAAAGGAAGATGAACTGCAATGCTAATAGCTGTTATTTGTTGGGGAGGGTTTTAATATAAGCAGTAGCAAGCAGTGGTTTGATCAGCTGAATCAGTCCTGGCTTTTATTGCAGCTTAACAACCTGAAGCTTTACCAATGACTGTTATAAGTTATGTGGTTCTGGAACTCTCTGGCAGCTGGTGAAATCAATTGTCTACTTCCAGAACAAGGCAAATAATTGAATAGTTTAGCAGTAAGACAGGCTTTGGAGGAGGTACTCCAGCTGTTGAAGGCAGATTTTTTTTAAGTTCAAGCTACTGGCTCATTGCAGGCTTATATAATGCATTTGACAGGTAAACTGAAGCTAATCTGATGCCTCTTAATTTAGAAGGTGTAGCTTCAAAATTTGTTAAGGTTTTAAAACCAATGCAGATCATTGGATTGTATGATTTTTAAACTGGGGGGGGCAGTTTGAGTTTGTTGAACTGCGCTGGAAGAGCACAGCAGTCTTTCTTGATTACCACTGTTTCTGGCAGTTGACTGAATCCTGGAAGTTTGCAGCAATCTGAGCTCCTCCTTCATATTTCAAGAAAATATCCTAGAGTTTAAAAAATAAAAAAGGACCAGCTGGACATTAGCCCACACCCTTGTGGGATTTAGAAGGTGTAATTTGTTTTCTGTCAGAGAAAGCCTATTTATTGATGGATGTCTGAACATTGGCAAGAATCTCTTTCCAAAAACTGAGTTGCTTTATAGTTTTTAAGCTGTCTCTCTACAGATAAGTTGATTCTCCAGTTCTTAAAGGTCTTGTTGTAATGACTTGACAATGTCTTGTTCTAATGACTTGACAACATGGGTTGTCAAGTCATTAGAAGAAATATTTTCTTAGTTCCATGAGATGACTGAATTATTTTAATTTATTGGGGGGGGGTTTCCTGTGGCTTCTGTTGGAGCTACTAACTCAGAATTTTGCAGTCATTTCATAAGTTAGAAATGAGGGCAGCATATTATATTTAATTGCCTTTTTCCTGCTCTACTGGCCAAAATGGGGCATAAATCAAATTAGTAGACATTTCAAACAGCCTGTGCTCAAACACAAGAGTGACATCGTGATTCAAACACAAGCAAAAGGCAGTCTGATGTTCACATCATCTTTTAACTTCTGCCTGAAGACAAATCTCTTGGTTTTCCACTTATACTGAATACAATAACTAAGAAATCCGTGGGCAGAATGTAAAGACATCAGGTTTGGTAATATGTTAACATACAGCCACATGAGCGTCAGGAAAGTCAGGATCCTTTCAACCATGAGCCTTTTTTTTTCATTTATCCTGGTTTTGGCTGGGATAGAGCTCATTTTCTCCTTAGTGCTGTGTTTTGGTATGAGACAGCGCTATATTTAAATGTAGGAAGGGCAGAAGTTCAGCTGCATACAGAGATAATTTTGACGTGGCTTTTATTGTCCCTATTCATATTGTGATTATTTCCTTTATACTGAAGGTGTTGCAAAGGAGTGAAAATACCTAAGGAAGGTTTTACTGCACCAAAACGTGAGGTGAAATAATGCATTCTCACTGATTGCAATGGATCATTACAGCCTGCAAAGCTACATATGGGCATTTCAGCGCTAGTGAAGGAAGCTGTGTTTTCATATAGTCAGTATGTTATAGAGAGACCAGAAATCATTCTTAGAGTGCCTGCGTTATATAAAAATACTTCGCAGAACTCAAAACTAACTGTATCTTTAGCCTGAATATAAAAAACGGTTTCTGCACAAGATGTGTGAGTTCATGCTATCCGAAAATAAGAAGTGTTGCAAAGCACAAAAAGTATTGTAAGGTTCCTCTCCATTTCATAGCCTACAGATGGGCAAACAACTTTAATGTTATTCTAGAGTTCTTGCATAATATGCTTATTTATCATTTTTTGTAATGAATTCAATAGGAGAAAATTCCCTGCAGATAATTTTCCAATGTCGTTAAGTGGTATTTGTTAAATCTGGTCGATTACTTATTTTCTTCAAAATCAGAAACATTTTGTGTGATTTCATTTTCCCATCTGAGATAACATCATGCATAACAATGTAGTGACACTTGATTGCTGCTCTGTGAAACGTATTTTAAGTACATGGCAGGCAAAAAGGTCCCCAGCTTCCCTTGTCATGTGTATATATTTCTGCCATTTAAAACATTTTTGGAATGCCATGCAAATATTTTATTTTAACCTCAACTGTGAAAGATGAAAACAGAAATTAAGAATGAATCATGAAATGCAAACAAATTTGTTCTCCTCCCTTTGCAATACACAACGACCTCAACAATTTCTGATACCAATTTTTTGCATCATTATTTTTTATGCAACTCCAAAGCAAATTGTTTGTCTTTATGGTGTTATAATACAACCCAAGTAATCCAACAGCCTTAATTCTGTAGCAATATACTTTAGATTTCCTTGCTTTCTCTTTTTTACATCTCTGGAAATCTCAGCCAAAGAAAAAGGTTTGTGTAACCAAATACTGTTGGATTTTCAAGTGCAGTTATTTCTTGCCTGAGAAAGCAAACAAACAAGCTTGCACTATCCAGCAATGTGGATGTGTGACTGAAATGTGGAAATAATTTGCCGTTCTAGCAAATTGTTCATTTCATCCAAGGTCCTATGAAACACATGTTTGGCTGCAGACACATGCCAGATAATACAAAGGATTACTGAGCTTAAGGACATATCTAAATTTAGGCATGTGTCTTTACAGGAATATGAGAAATGAAAGGCTATCAGTCCTTGAGGGAATGTATATAAAACTGTCCTGAGTTACCTTGATCATCAGAGATTTTCTAGTGTAATCATTGTGGTGCTGTGAATAGACTTATTGTGTGCACTACCAGAAGAAGAAGTCTTAACTTGCCATTTTTTTTTTCATTGTATGAAAATTTGAATCTATTTTACATGAAGGAGTTGCTTACTTGCACCCTTGGAGACTGAAATTCCCTGTCCCAGAGTGATGCAGTTCAGGGGAGATCTGCAATGTCTGAGAGGAGGAAATTTTGCTGTTTTTCACTTGTCTGTTTGTTGAGGTCACCAAGAAGAGAAACTTTTGCACTTCATTAGTTGTCCAAAGGGCTCGGAGTGGTCATCACTTGGCTCAGCCATAAACTGCAGTAGGTTACAAAGAATCATAGAACGGCCTGGGCTGGGAGGACCTTCAAAACCATCTCATTCCTGAGATTATTTAGAACCTGATTCTTAGAACATGAGACTATTAGGGACGTGATTATTCCTAACCCTGAGAAGATTAACAGTCTGATTTCTCTGTTTCATTGAGATCTGTTGGTGTAAAAGGACATTAGCGTTGCCTCAGTGTAGCAGAGAAGGGAACACCATGGCCTGCATGACACTCTCCTGTGTCATGAGGAGTTGCCAGAGGTTAAAAATAAAGGCCAGCAAACCAAAGCAAAAGAATTTTGTGAGGAACACTTTGGAAGGTGTTCCCTGACAGTGTTGGAAGCTTCATGCCTCTGCAATTACCTGCTGGCCATGTCAAGATTTCTGGCTCAGCTTTTGTCTGTTGAAAATCCCATAACTGCACTATAAAGTTCACTTCCAGCATAATTAAAGTATGTTAAATCACTGTGACACATGACCTCTACTTTTCTGTTGTTGTTATTCCTGTTTTCTTTTTGGAAGATACTATTGCATACAAAGATAGATTCCTCATTATGCAAAGAGCAACGAGTTGTCCAGGCATTCATTCCATTAAGACTATATTTCCTTTCAGAGCCATGATGCCCATCTTATACAGCAAGTATTTCTGTTCCATTGTCACCACATGTAGAAATTCATTTTTTTTAGCATGAATAGGCTGAAAACACAGTGAAGTGTTTCATTTGGATGTGATCTTGTGTGGCTCCTTGTATTAAACCACTCTTTGTATGCCTGACTATCAGGATATCTTCCCTGAAACCATAGTAAAGAGGCTAGGCCAGGTTCAGAAGCTAGTCAGGAAGGTGATGGCTGATTTTGATGACATTTAAGGTATCATATGTCTAGATTTGATAATGAGTTTATTGCCATGGAATGTATACGAAATATGATCTGACTGAATCTGATCGAATTCTGGCAAAAAAGTGTCAATCATCCCTTAAAAAAAAAAATGTATGAGAGTGCAAGTGTGGGAGTTCGCAGATCGTTCAGTAGATTAACAAAATGAATATTTTAGTAAGTTTTGAGTAGTAGACAAGTGCTGCACATTCACAATTAACATATGATCCTATGAAAACTCACATTTTTTACATTGTTAAGGCAGTAGTTTCCTTTCCTGTCAGACCGTAAGTGATCATTAATTAAGTGAAACACTATAACAACGTAAGTTATACAGAATATGTTATTTGAATATATCCATACCCTTTAAAGGAGTCCTGATCTATTCTTTCAGACACGTCGATGAAGTGATGCCTTCTAGTAGATTACAGCTCAGAAAAACGTCGTTTAAGAGGAGACTCGATGAGGAGCTCAGTGACATGGTCTAGATGGTGGGAGGCTTGGATGGATGGAGCGTGGTGTCCGTGGTTCCACACTTCTGGGTCTGATCCCTGGGTGGGTGTTCGCTTGGTAGTTGGACTAGATGATCCTGTGGGTCTCTTCCAACTCAGAATAACCTGTGAACCTGTGTGAGTAGCCCCATAACCTTCTGTCTGCAGGGAATAGGTGGGTAAACGTTTCTGTGTTTGACATTCATGGATCATTTGTCTAAGCTTCCTACAGATGTCTGTGTTGTACTTCTTCAAGGTGTGCTGCTACAGGCAAAAGAAAACAGTATTTTTCCTGTTAGAGGAATATAAAATGTTGGATCTCTTTGAATTATTCCATATTAACTTTTCTTGAGGAAAATCTGGAAGACTTGCTAATGGCGTTTGTGAGTCATTGGCTGTGGATAACACAGACTGCAGGGAATGTAGGGGAGAGGGAATTCTGAAGAGATACAAGTGGTAAATGGGGAAAAAATGTAAATGAATAATCTTATAGACAGATAGTAAATGAGGCTCCGGGTTGGAAACAATCTTTTAATTGTATGGTATTTTTGACCATTTGTTTGGAAAAAGCCAAGTAAGAGGAATCATTGCCTGAATTCCCATTTAATTTTTGACGTTGCCATTATATTTAAGTATGTGTCTAGTGGTAAACTGTAGTAAAACCTCAGAGGACAAAACTATTCACAATCATCATAAGGTGCTTAAAATGTAAAATGTGTGGACTTTGCATGGGAAGCAAGGAGAGTATTGTAGCATGATTAATATGAATAAATACGTGTGCTGTAGTGTTCTATAAATTTGCTGACCCTTATTCTCTAATCCTTTATATAAGATTATATTCCTTTTGAACATTAGCCCAGACCACTGGCTAATTGATACTCAGTGGCTGTCTCAGCAATTCTGTAGTTTACAACATGGCTCCAGTGGCTAGATGCAATCCAAAGGTTAAAAATAAACTTGAACACTGCTGAGGTTCCACTCTCTCTTTTCCTTTAGCCATAGCTGGCATATAGATATTTTGACATCATTCTTTCTTCTTATCATTATGCCTTTCTGTGGGGTAGCAGTTATAAAGAGGAAAAAAAAACCCCAGCAACCTGCCTCCCCTCAAAAAAACGCTCACAAAACGCCCCCAAACCCACAGACAAACAAGCAAACAAACAAGCAAGTAAGGGACAGAGTTATTTTGATTTAATAGGATACTCCATACGTACATGAGAATTGTCTTAGTCAAACCTTCTGCAAGATCTATGTGACATGAGCTTAGCACAGTAATAAGAACAGAACAATAGATCCTCCTGTTTGGATTTTATTTTCTTTTTTTCCATAGAATTTTAATCTTGGTTCAGTTAAGACACCCTCCAGGGAACATTACAAGAGTAAGCTTTAAAATGTAAAAGCAAACGCAACTGTCAAAATTACTGACAATAAAGCTAAGCAGCCTGTTGATGATAGTGCAAGGAGAAAGGCAATAAGAAGTGTATGATATCATGTTCAAATTGCATATCCACTGCAAGCCAAAATATATCTTTACTCAGGGTTTAAACTACAAAGAATATCAAGCATCACTTTCTCAGACATATGTCTGATGTGGGAAATATTCCTGTAAGCTTTCAAAGCATTCCCTTAAAATATTACTGTAACATTGACAATAGAAATCACCTTCCTACAAGCTAAGTGTTCCCATAAATTTTGAATTGATACCTTTATATTTATTTGAACTTACAAGAATGCATATCAAAAGGAAAATCTTGTGGAAAAGCTGGACTCAGTTTCCCATTTTGCAGCCTTTAAGTACCTTTCCTTTCAAGCAAAACCTGCTACATAAACATCTAACAAGAATTTTCAGAATTCTGAAATTCTCACATTGAGTTCTAAGCATCTGATTGACTTCCCAGTATAGACAGGGAAGATCATACCCTGTAATGTCAGCTCTTTGTGGTCTAAAATAATACTCCACAGGAACTGTGAGACAGTGTTTGCTGGGTCAAAGAGGTTTCACTGCCACAAACATGTTTCAGAAAGACAGACAGTTCTGAAAATGAGGGATGGGGGAAAAAAAACCCCTATAGTGCAGCGTATATTTCTCTAATCTCAAAGTGCTAAAGCCAAGTGCAAGCCATTAACCAAGCCATGGGAACTGATGTATGTCTTATATTGTGTTAAGTCTAGCACAACATTGAGGGTAAATATGTTTGGTATTTGTGAATTTATCCAGCCTTGGGTTAGCTTAGCCAGGCTGTGTTTATAGTAGCAGACATTTAGGTATTACAGAGGTGACCACACAGAAACACTGATCTGATGGTGGGTTTAGTTATATCGCATGGCTAACAGCAAGTATGCTCTCAGGATTTTTATTAACAAGCAGATTTTCACAGAATCACATTAGGTTTGAAATAACTCCCAAGATCATTGAGTCTGACCTTTGACCACTCACCACCTTGTCAACTAGACCAGAGCACTGAGTGTCGTGTCACAGGCTGTTCCAAGTTGGAAGGGACCCTCAGGATCATCTAGTCTAACTCCCCATCAACTAGACCATGTCACTAAGCTCCTCATCGAGTCTTCTCTTAAACACCTCCAGGGATGGCGACTCCACCACCTCCCTGGGCAGACCATTTCAATGAGAGATCACTCTCTCTGGGAAAAACCTCTTCCTAACATTCAGTTCTGGTGCCGTCAGCCTGAGAGAAGAGAGTCACACCCACCTGACTGCAACCTCCCCTCAGGTAGTTGTAAACACCAATTAGGTCGCCTCTGAGCCTCCTCTTCTCCAGGCTGAACAACCCCAGTTCCCATAGCCGCTCCCCACAGGGCTTGTCCTTCAGTCCTTTTACCATCCTTGTTGCATCCCCAGTCGTTTCTTGAATATCTCCAGGCATGGTGACTCCACCACCTCCCTGGGCAGCCTGTTCCAAGGTTTAATAACCCTTTCAGTGAAGAAATTCTTCCTGATGTCTGACCAGAACCTTCCTTGGCACACTTTGAGGCTGTGTCCTCTTGTCCTGTTGCTGTTTGCCTGAGAGAAGAGGTTGAACCTCACCTTGCTGCAACCTCCTGTCCTGGGTCAATTAAGATGAAGGAGGAATTAAATTTAAAAATACTTGAATTATATATAGAAAGAGAGAAATAAGAACTTTACTGGGAGAAAG
>WEKX01020887.1:16236-33962 GCA_013390025.1 Pitta sordida | reverse complement strand
TGCAGCCAGATGGGTGTAGACCTCTTCTTCCAGGCTGATGACACCAGAACGAGAGGGCACAGCCTCAAGCTACGCCAGGGGAGGTTCAATCTTAATGTTAGGAAGCGGTTTTTCACAGAGAGAGTAATTGCATATTGGAATGGGCTGCCCAGGGAGGTGGTGGAGTCGCCATCCCTGGAAGTGTTTAAGAGAAGACTGGACGAGGAGCTTAGTGACATGGTCTAGCTGGGGGGTGTAGGGCTGGATGACCCTGGGCCCCTTCTGGCTCGGAGTGGTCTGCTAGACTGTGAGGCATCTAGGTTGGTATTACGCTCTGGGATGTGCTCTCGGTCGCTGTACGGGTATTAGATGGTGAGTTGGACTAGATGATCCTTGTGGGTCCCTTCCAACTCATAATTTTCTGTGATTCTTTGTGATTCTGTAAGAGATTGTCTAAATTACTCAGACTGATGCAGCAAATAAACCACTTTGCAGAGTACAGAAATCCAAGAAAATGAGAAGAAACACTACTCTCTGTTGAGTTTAGAAAAAATTAACACCTGGGTTTAAAGATGAGCATCAAAAAAGTAGTCCCATATCCTTCAGGAATCCATCTGAAAAGATGAGCAGGTGTCATATTGAACTATGCAGGTGCAGAGGATGGGAAGGGTAACCTTTGTCCAAAGTTTTACACTGCACACAAAATTCAGAATTATTGGAGTGTCTTCGAGTTTTCAAGATTCACAATTGTTAGGAGTTTTGCAGGTAAGTTTTAATTTCTGTCAAGTTTTCCTCGTGTGTTTTCTTTAATTTATCAAATGCAAGATGGGGTGGAAATAAACAGCAAACTGCTTTCTAAGATGAACATTAGGTAAACCATGCTGGAAGTGCTTAAAGATGGGCTGCGATCCCAAGAAGTGATAGTTTTTATACTGTTCAAAACATTCCCATTTCTCTTTTATTTGCTGTGGCTGTAATATCTCTTTCCACTCTTCTGCTTGCCCAGCTGAAATGATTGGAAGTGTCCATTCAGATCCTGACAGGGAGTAAGTTAAATATACCCCACCAAGTTTAAAAACAATGAAAAATGTGTTTGTTTAAACAAAGGTCACCATTGGCTGTGATAGTAGCAGCATGTCACATGTAATTAATTTAATTTTGCTTTGAAAGCAAACAATCCGTATTCTGGCGAGTCTACTAAGAAGTAAGAACTATTTTTGTTGCATTTTGCAAGACATACTGATACTTTGAAAATTCTTCCTGTTTTGAGATGGGGCGAAATGTGTGTTTTCATGGAAGATAAATGGTGTACAAGAAACCCAATCAGGGTTATTTAAACAACCAAATTTTTCATTCTTGCAGACACAGAATTTTATTTTCTATGGTCAAAGACCAGAAAAACAAACTCCTGCTTCAAAAAGAAAGTTAGGATATTTGTTCTTAACAGTATTCAGATAAAACTATTTCAATATTTCCATTTTTTAAATGATTGAAAATAAGTAATCTATCAAAACATTTTAAGTTCAAGCATTTTGTATCTTTGAGAGTTAATTCAAACAGAAAGCATCAGTGCTAGTCAAGTTGCTTAGACTAGGTTGGTTTTGTCTATCGATCGTTGCACCAAAAAGCCACTCAGAAATGTATCTGATATTATTGAAATAACATGAAAGAGCAAGTCCCCTTTAACTGGTCACAAGTACAACAGTTTTCATTGTAAAAGTTGTCCTTCATCCATGAATTGTATAAGTAAATGTTAGTTGTTACTTTAAAATCAAAACAGTTGTTCACTTCAACCCAACTGTAACCAACTTTGAGTTTGGCTAGGATTTGCTAAACTTTGAGATTTTTATTTAATTTTAATTTATTTAATTTTAATTTAATGCAGTAAACAGGAAAATGTTGTCAGTTATACATGCAAAGACTGCTGTTCAGTCTTAAGAAACTCTTCTGTTTATTATATTACAGTCTTGTCATCATTCTGATTTCGTTTTGAATTTAGTTTCCTACAATCAGTCACAATTAAAGTTAATCTATGGCAAAGGATGGAAGGGACCAGGACTATAAATCTGGCTATGACAGATGGTTTTTGGACTGTGTGAACATTGCTAATTGGCTAAAAAATTAAGATCATTTGAATATCAGCTGAGTAGAATGATCCAAAGTCATTAAAAAGAAATAAAATTCTGTGCTGAGGCTGCCTGGTTTAGTGCTGGAACTGGAATATAACTCTATAGTTTTAGAGGTTCATGACTTCTCGTCTGAGATAAACCAGTGCATTTATCCTACATCTGGTCTTTGAAGTTTAAATTAATTCTATTTGGCTACTTGAAAAAGGGTTTGAAAACTCTCCTGAGTTTGAATTATTCTGTAGGTAAGGTCCAAGAAAAGGAAGTTTGGGCTACCAAGTGATGCTGACATAGCTCCTCACTGGATAATGGGGAGCTCAGTCAAACTCTGTGGAAAGGTTTACAAAAGGATTTAAAGCTTCCAGAGCCAATGAGAAGAAATATTTAGGACTCCGTAGCTTCAGAGTCTAAAAGTCAACATTTTTGGGAGAAGGATGAACAAGGAGTGCTTTAGGTTTTTCTCTCAGGTGTATATATTTTGTTCCTGTTATTTGCCATGTTTATCCACTTCTGTACATTCTGTTTTTTGCTGGAAATTTAAGTTACTGAGATATACTCATTGGGTTTGCATGAACCCAATGAAATGAAATAAAATGAAAAACAAAAAAAACCCAACCAACTCTAAAGAAAAACATCTTGAAAAAATTCAAATTAGTGTTAAGGCTTTGGAATAAAAGGACATAAGTGGAGCTGATGAGAGAAGTGTTTAGAGACCTTGTTCTTGAGTCATAAGAAACAGTGTTCTCCAACACAGCTGTGGGTATCAGAAAGGAAAGTAATGACAGCAGGGAAGAATTCTGTTCTATCACTTGGCACAGCATTAGTTGTCTGCTCACTCTTCTGAAGTAGATATCTTGGCTTTTGAAACCAGAGAGACAACAGCTATCTGGGAAGGAAGCACTAACTCAGCAATTAAGCTTTCAAATCAAATATAAAATAGCTGGAGTTAAGCCATGCTCCATAAAGGTTCCTGCCTTGGAAGTGCACAACTCACGAGAGTCCCTTCTCTCTGAAATGGTGAGGTTTCGAAGGGTAATTTCTATTTGCATTTTTTCTTATAAATAAGGAAGAGGAAGACTCTTCCTGTCAGACAACCTAGACATACCCATGTGAATGAAAATAATATGGTAAAGCCTTTGCTTGAACCAGGCAAACACAAAGAGCGATTTATGTAGTGTTGCTAGGTAAGTCACCTGAACATTTGTTGTGTTACTGCATTCTCTGTAGAATTGTAAAAGCTGATTCAGCTGTTTTATTGACACATGTATCACAGTTCACAACTAATTTATGAAGTCTTAGGAGGACTTTTTGGCTTGCAGTTGGGAAATCTGTGCTACAAGTGCTTAAACTATATTTGGCTTACTCATAGTGCAGTAACATCATTACCTGTGTTGCCAGGGTCTTGTTCCAGAGGTTCACATGTGGGGCAATGACATCACTGTGGTTGTTTAAAATTTATACCTCATCTGCTGCATCATTCTGCAGTAAGAAATGGACCTTTAATGTCAGACTCTCAATTACACATCATTTGCCTCACCATATTACAAGAAAGGAGGCATCTTATAGGATTGTTCATAGTGATCTCCTGGAATCTTTAAAGCACCTCGCACTGTAGGACAACTTATCCACAGCACTTCGTCATCATACTTCTTTATCACCTAATAACATTAATGATTCCTTGAGAAGACCAGCTCTGTTGGAGGTGACTTGGACAATAATCCAGAATTTTAAACTTCTAAAGCTGTGTCAGCCTATAATTTTGTGAGTTCCTACCTGGAGTGATAGGAAGGGGAGTTACAGAGCTCTGGTTTGTATCTGTGATATTTGCAGCCTAGCAACATTTCAATTCTAGTTTTATTTACGTCAGTTATAAAGGGGTTTCAGTGTGTGATGAGTCAATTACAGAGCATTTGACAGGATTTAATAACTTTACTCTGTTTTCTGCACAACAGATCCGTTTCAGAAAGCAACACTTGGAACAAGGACCACTGACAAATTTGTTGGCCTTCTGCAACAGGGTTACAGCATTGGTGGAGAAAGGAACAGCTACTAATGTCGTCTGCCTGACTTGCACAGAACATTTGTCACTATCCCACATGTCATCCTTGTGCCTAAACTGGAGAGACATGGAAATTCTGTGCAAAAGAAGTTGTCAAGATGGTTGCCGTCAAAGAACTGTGGTTAACAGCTCAGTGTCCAAGCAGGGAGCAGTGACCAGTTGTGTCCTTCAGGGATTAGCACTGACACTTTTTAACATATTTGTTGGCCACATGGACTCTGAGATCAAGTTTGCCAGTGACACCAAGCTGTGTGGTGTGACCAACGTGCTGGAGGGAAGGGATGGCATCCAGAGGGACCTGGACAGGCTCAGGCAGTGGGTTGATGCAAACCTGATGAAGGACTCAAAGGAATACTAGGTAACTTTGATAACTACACTAAATTGGGAGGAGCTGTCAAATGCCTTGAGGGCAGGGAGGCCCTGCCGAGAGACCTCGGCAAATGAGAGACCACCAACTATATGAAGTTCAAAAAGTGAAAGTTCTGGATTCTGCCCCTGGGATAGGGCAACCCTGGATGCATGAACAGTCTGGGGAATGAGATGCTGGAAAGCAGCGCCATGGAAAGGGACCTGGGGGTCCTGCTGGATGGCAAGTTGATCATGAGTCAGCAGGAGGGAAAATTGTGTCCGGGGGTGGCATCAAGTCCAGCATCACTGGCCAGGCCAAGGAGGGGATTGTCTTGCTCTGTTCTGACCTGGGGCAGCCTCATCTGCAATATTGGGGCAGTTTGGGGCACCACAATATCAGAAAGATACTGAGCCATTACAGAGTGTCCAAAGGAGGGCAATGAGGATGGTGAAGGACCTTGAGGGGAAGCGGCTGAGGGCACTTCATGTGTTCACCTGGAGACAGGGAGACTGACGGGAGACCTCATTGCAGTGACACCTTCCTGGGGAGGGGCAGAGGAGGGGCAGGGACTGATCTCTGCTCTGGGGGGATAAGGGACAGGAGCCAGGGAATGGCCTGGACCTGGGTCAGGGGAGGTTTAGGCTGAGCAGAGAATGGATTGAGAGCAGCCCAGCAGAGGATTTGGGGGTGCTGGTGGATGAGACACTGGGCATGACCAAGCAAAGTGTTCTTGCTTATGACCTAATTCTGGCCTTCCAGGACCTGAAGAGAGCCTACAAGAAAGATGGAGAAAGACTATTTACAAGGGCATGTAGGGACAGGACAAGGTGGAATGGCTTCAAACGGACAGACAGTGTCTGTCCATTAGATCTGAGAAAAAAAATCTTCCCTGTGCAAATGGTGAGGCCCTGGCACAGGTTACCCAGAGAAGGTGTGGCTGCCCCATCCCTGGAAGTGTCCAAGGTTGGATGGCACTTTGAAGAACCTGAGATAGTGAAAGGCATCCTTGCCCATGGAAGCAGTTTGGAACTAGATGATCTTTAAGGTCACTTCCAACTCAGGCGAATCTGTGATTCTGTGATACTGTGATTCATCTAGGAATTGGTGGCTTTTTTTAGTTGAATTCCCAGAACAGGTGTCACTGAGTTAAGCAAAATTCACAGCCAGGTATAATAGATTTGTTGTAGCTTCCAAACTACAACTCAGTATAATCAAAGCTTTGGGTGCTACAGGGTAAACAAACATGCTTTCAGCTATTCAAAAGTTTAAGTTTTGCATTTGTACCATATGATGTGTTGTTGCTTATAGTTTTCCCTCAATCACTTTGATTTGTTTTATGTTTCAGAATTAAAACAATATTACTTTTTAAAAAGTATTCAGAAATTATGGGTTTCAAATGGCTTTGAATCCACCAAACAGATTTTTCTCGAGTCTATCCAGTATCACCTAGTTTCACATCCAGACACTGCAAAACCACAAAATTTTGTTTTGCCTTGTTACAAAACCATAAACTAGTTCACGTTCATTTGAACCATAGACATGTGGTATTAAAAGATGATCCAAACTGGCCAAAATTCTTTGCTGTTGTAAGAGGTTTATGATTTTCAGTGCCTGTACACAGAAACTTGTGACTAACTGCAAATGATCATGTGGTTTAGTCCATAAATCCACAGGTCTCATCCTGGTTTTCATTTTAGGGGTGTAACTCAAAGCAGTTTTTAGGATTTCAATGGGATTAATGCCAAGGAAAAAAGTAAGTGAGAACAGACTGTAAGCCATATTCTTACAAATCTGTTTTTTAATGACTAGCTCTTTTAATTCTGTTATAATTCATCTGGATTGTTTCCAATCAGCTTCCCTTTCTTTAGAAAAAGGGGTAGGGAGAGGGAAAAATGGGGGAAGGAGTGGTAAGATCAGCATCAAAGGCCTATAAGAGCCAATGAAACCTCTCAATATTACTTAATGAACAAATTAATATTAAAAACTCTTATTTCTTTAAAAGAAAAAAGATAGCTGTGCTGATTTCAGCTTAATCTGACAATGACACCAACAGAAATACAAACTTGTTACATGAGATACTTCTGTAAGCCTTCATCCACTCAAGTATATCAATGTATGATAAAAGTGTTGAGGTTTGGGGTGTTTGTTTGCGGGTTTTGTTTTTGGGTTTGGTTGGGGGGTTTATTTGTAGTTTTATATTTCTGGAGTTTTTCTGGTTTTAAGTAAGAACCTTCAGACATGCCATGCTCCTCCTCTACAGAATTTTTAATAGAAAAAGCAACAATTTAGGCCTGTCAACAGTTTTCTGGTTGTTAAGCAAAAGGTAATAAATATAACAGTTGTACTGATTACAGGTCTACTGCTAGATAACATATCAGACTCTTCTATTACATCACTTTGTGGTTAAAGTTTGAAACGTAACACTCCATATTGTGGTTTGAATTCAGTTGTGCAAGGGACACTCCTGTGCATTGAGAACCCTGTATTTTCAGATTGGTTACTATGAAACTCCCAACAAATAAAAACTGCTGTCATAATAAAACTATATCTTCTCCTTAGTCCAGCTGACAATGTTGTGTCCTTTTCCTAACTAATCTGTGTCTAGACTAACAGACTAGCACTAAGACCCCTTCCAGTTGACTGTCACTGCCATCATATGATCCTTATAGCTTAAAAGGATTTGGTGCAGATAAGAATACTTGTTTGTATTTATTGTTTTATTTATTTTCTGGTTTATTTCTTTGATTTCTTACCCTTAATTACGCAAGGAAAGAAGTCAGTCTTCATCTAGTAACTTCACTGTAGAACAGCCTCTTCTTCGGTATTCTCTCTTGGAGCTGCAGAGACAACACTGAGATGAAAAGATGCCAGATGTATGTAAAGAAAAGGCCTCTTGATGATTGTTTTGTTAGCAGCCTCATGGTTTCAGGCTTGTCAGCCTGTTCCTGATAGAACAATTAGAAGAGATTTTAAGCCAGGATGTTCCACATTGGACACTAATGTTTGTCAGGTCAAACAGCAGGACATTTCACTCGCATTTATTATTTTCCTCAGGCTTGAAGGCCCAAAATAGTCTTTTCCAGTTTTTTGTCTTTAGAACTATGTAAAGAGTATAACATTTAGAAATAGCAAAGCCAAATAATTAAATACAAAGCTCAAATGAAAACAAAATGAAGTTCTTCTGTCTCTAAAACGGATGGTAAATGTGTTGCAGAAATGTATCTCCAAATTAAACTCTCAAAATGGAAAGAGGTGAGGTCTCCTTTGATATAAAGTGTCTGTATTATTGTTTGAATTGGCAATCCAAATATCAGTTATTATTTTCAATTGTTCCTGTGGCAGATATAAGGAACAAAGTAAATTCTTTGGCACCTGCTATTTACTCAGTAGGTGCCCATGTTAATATTTTGGGCTAAAGCTGTGCTAAAATATGCTGAAATGTTGCCCTTCATTTTTTCACTCTACAGAAAATCCATAAATAGCTTATACTCATATTCAACTCCTCATAATTCATTCAGAATCCCTGTTTCTGACTCACCAGTAGGTTTTACAGGCAATAACTTACAGTGTCCTCTGCAGAAATATCCATACAGTGCTCACTGAAGTTTGTGTGAATGTTTGTGTCTGTGACTTTTAATTTCCTTCACGCAATGGCACCAACAAAAAATTACTCAAATATGTTACAGTCAGAGATCTAACTATTGTTAGGGGTTTTCCCCCTCAAATTTACATTTACAAATACATTTGTAAATGTATGTTTGTAAATTGTAAATGTAAATACATTTGCAAAATAGTATTTTGCTGTTGAAAGTAAAGGGAAGGAAGCAGTTATGAGAGAAAAATTACATGTAAACAATGATCTTTTTTGTAAATGTGCCTCTGCAGAAGAGGTATCTTGAGGGGAAACATACTAAATCAGCCAGTATGAACTGGATTGGGCAAGTTCCAATGGAACAATCTGGAATAAAAGGCAACATAGGCAAGAATGTGTTTAATCTGGATGTATCCCAGGTTTACGTAAGTATACAGAAAACTTCTGTATGAGGGGAACAAGATAATTGATGTCACAGTGATATAAAGTACGTCCTTGACTTTCTGCATATTTAGCTATATCTATCCAAGTTATCTTACAGTGCAGTGTCCTTTCATTAAACAAATGCAAACCACTGCAAGAGAGCATGTTTTTGTTCACCCCTATCCTCAGCTCAGAGCTTTCAACAACCAAAAATGTTCTGGCAGAATCACAGCATCAGTCTATCTATTGACATCATGAGCCAATAAGTTTTAGAGGTACATAAATCTTCCATTTAAAAAAAAAATTGAAAAGTATGGATCTATACAGTTTCCCAAGGGCTTTTGGAAGCCAATAAAATTTGCCTGAATCCCATTCACTGGCCATCTTCACAAGGCATGATTCAGGAAGTGGAAGGTGGTTTAGCCATGACTCCGGTGTTTTAGTGCTGCTTCACTCAGCAGAGGACAGATGGATATTTTCAGAAGCCTGGAGTACAGGGTCTCCCACAGAATGTACTCTTTCCCTTAGGAATGTGCATCCAATGTGCGTGGAGGTGTCTGGGTTTCTCTCTGTGCAAACACAGAGACCAGACAAGAGGTTGAGAAGCCGAATTCTGCCATCCCCTGAATGTTCTTCCCGCAACCACAACCCCCAGGATTTATAATCCCAGACACTGCTGAATTGTAAAACGATGTAATCATGAATCAATGTGACCAAAACACTAGGAATGGTAAATTCCCCGTCAGATTGCTAAGCCTCTAATCTTGATCTTATCTTTAACCTAGGCCTATGTTGGGTAAATATGAACTGTTGGCTGCTTCCACTCACTTTTTTGCCCAATCATCTGTGTAGTTTCGTGACAATGGGTATGTGGAGGGGAAAAAAGAAGTTATTTTCAATCTCAGGAAAAAAAGCCAAACTGTTCTCATCGTATCTGCCAAGATAGGAAAGCATGTTCGGAAATGATTCTCAAGTTCATGAGGTCCAGGTCTTGAAATCGTCTATTTGAGCTTCTCTGGTCCTTCACCTAATAACACAGCCCTCATTTGTATATACACACATGGCAGCTGTGCCATCTGGATTTGTTCTGTCACTGCCTTATCTGGTTTGAGCATTATTTCCTCTGATGGAAAATACCTAACCCTAAGGGTTACCTGTCAAGGCAATGGAAAGCTGTATGCCAGATTTCTTTATGGTGGTCAAGAAAGGGCCAGACTGGTCATCTGGGACCTACTTTATGGTAAGCTGTGTTAAACTGCCCCCTGTCAGGTGTCCAGATGCTCCATTGGTCTGCCAATACTTTGGAAGTCACAAGTGTGTCTGGTGCTCCTTCCAAAACCTCATGTCTCCCTTGAGTAATCAGAATGCTGACACGCTTAGCAGTTGAGCCTTGTTGAAAATATTGACCAGACAGAACTTTCTAAGTAGCTGCATAAAAAGAACAGAATTAATTTCCCGGAGACTTTGTGGAGAGTTGGCTGGAGAAGGGAGAAAGACTTCCCACAACTCCTGGACTGCTGGGAAGATCACAGTCTGTGGTGACGTCACTTGACAAAGAAAATCAGAAAATTGAGAGATGAGGGGACTCCTGTACTGTGGGCACCAGACAGAAAAGCTTCAGGTAGAATTTAATAGTGGGTTAATTGTAAGAGTAAGGCCAGAGATAGGTTTCCTAGTGTGTCCTAAACATGATTTTCTTTATGTCTTTACTACAGTATTTTGCCACTTAAATTTAAATTGATGTTTTTTAATATAAAATACAGCTGTGACATATGGTCTTTTTACAAATACTACTGGAAAGAGAGAAATCTTACACTAGTTTCACCTGCTACCAAAAATGTCTGTCTATAAATATAATTATAGCTAAATTTCAAGCTTTTGGCATTAGGAAATTTCAAGTCTGTGGGAATTAGACCCCTGAGACATTTGGAAAATGGGACCACTTTTATACAGATGTTCTCATTTCTTTCACAGGTTATTCTGAGTTGGAAGGGACCCACAGGATCATCTAGTCCAACTCCCACGTGAACACCCACCCAGGGATCAGGCCCACAAATGTGGAACCACGGGCACCACGCTCCATCCAGCCAAGCCTCCCACTATCTAGACCATGTCACTGAGCTCCTCATCGAGTCTTCTCAAATGGTTATTCTTCAGTGGAGGAGGACAACTATCTTCTGTGTTCCTAGAGACTTTTGCTGAGGACTTCTGATGTTGGAACAGCTGATTTGTCATCGTAAGAAAAATTAATTATTAGGGTAAAGATGTGGACTCCTGCCCCTTTCTGTAAAGCATTTCATAAAAGCAAAGCATATATTTATGGTACTTGCTTCTGTTAAGAAATGATGAGTGACATTTTATGTCAAAGCAGGTTTCATCCGAGATGCTTTTCTAGGCAGAACATCTGTCCTATCTCATTTTCTGCATTGTTTTGTTATGCTGTAAAATACAGTAGTGGCAGGGATAACCCACTGGGATATTGTTATTACTTCCTGGACATCACAAATGTGTACAAAATGTCACTTTTTCCAAAGACTCATCATCAGAAAGGTGAAACAATCCACAACACGACAGCCTAGAACCAACCTCTCTATGAGGCTAAATGAAACATTTGTTTGATCAGGGGGATGAGTTTGGAATATCTTGGAGGTAAGGATGTTTCTATGGAACAATGCTGTAGGAGCATAACTTCCAGGGTGTGCATTCTTTCCACTAATCCAGCTGACAGCTCTGTATAATTTCCCCCGACTCAGCTGCACTGTTGAGTTGCACACTGGCCAATACAGCTGAGACATCAGCCAAAGAAGGGGGAGAGAAATTTCTGACTCTTCCAGCAGCAGCTTAATGTGTCAAAAGGGGGAGGAAGTAAGTATTGAAAATATCAGGTGCACTTCTGAGCTGTGTCTGCCAAAGGGTGGACCTGCATAGTCTGTCTCACAGCCAGTGGCATTACATCAGTGCTCACAAGCCTCAGCTCTTGCACTTCCAATCCCTAGAACTGATTGAGCATTTGGAAAAGTCTGTGCCATACATGCTTACATAAATGGATACACCCATCCATGCTGTAACATCTCAGGAAAGATTACACCAGCTGAAGTTTTACCCAATCCATATGGCTGTCTTTGTGTTGAACAGGGAAGGAGGGTTTAACCAGTCTTGAACTGCTGTAGCACATCACACGCTATGTGCAGAGGTTTGGAACCTCTGCTCCTGCTGTCTTATGGCAGCTGCAGAAATGATGGGATCATAGAATGGCCTGGGTTAGAAGTGACCTTAAGGATCGTTTTGTTCCAATCCGCCTGCTGGGACAAGGACACCTTGCACTAGATCAGGTTGCTCAACCTGCCCTGGGACGCTTCCAAGGATGAGGCAGCCACAGCTTCTCGGGGCAGCCCATACCAGGGCATAGCCACCCTCACAGTAAAGAATTTCTTCCTAGTACCCAATCTAAACCCACTCTCTTTCAGTTTGAAGCCATCCCCCCTTGTCTTGTCACTCCATACTCTTGCAAACTTTCTCCATCTTTCTTGTAGTTTCCCTTCAGGCACTGAAGGCTGCAATTACATCACCCCAAAGCCTTCTCTTTTCCAGGCTGAACAATCTCAGTTCTCTCAGCCTTTCCTCATAGGAGAAGTTCTCCATCCCTCTGGTCAACTTGGTGGCCTCCTCTGGACTCTCTCCAACAGGTTCATATCCTTGCATGTGCTCCTTCCCCCAGTTTTCCTTTTGACTTTGCTATTACAGCAACCAGGGGTGACTTAAAGAAACCCACAGATACCAAATGTTTTCAGGGTTTGAATAAGCTTCACTCGGGAAATGTGAGGCTTGTTCCAACTTTCATGGTCTCATGACTGATTAGGAGGAATACCTGGAATTTGTATGATCTTGTGACCAGCAGTAAAAGAAAATCAGTTGAGCCTTTAGTTTTGAAAACTAGTGGGATTTAATTTTAGAGAGTTGATGTTCAAACTAGCATCCACCCAGGCTGCCAGCACGTGAAGGCTGGAAATTTGGCATTTTAAGGAAAGCTGCTGAGCCAACACTGCTGCCCAGTGACAGTCCTGCCAGCAGCAGTGTTTCTGTAATGAGTTTGACATATTTCACTGCTCAAGTGAAATTGCCATCTTTTTGCTTTCCCTGCCAGATTAGTGGGTTGTGGGTTGTTGTTTTTTTTTTTCCTGCAATACAGATGTTTTATTTTTCAGATGAGATAGATTGGTTGTGAAAGAGTTGTTTACATCTTAAAAAAAAAAAAAAAAATCCCAAACATACATAAACGTTGAAATCTGACCCTGACTTGTTTCTTTCTTCTGTCTTCCAGGTCTAAATCTCAATATTTCATGAAATGTATTGCTCTAAGGATTCCATTGTAATCCAGCAGAATGACAAATCTTTTCCATGCCTCTTTCCTCTTCCAAATAGTATCTGTCAGTATGGAAAAGCCACATGAGACAGCATAGGACCAATATCTCAACAGACAAATTCTGCCTCTTGAGAGGGAATATGAGTGATGTGGGGAAAATTATGGCCTGAGATGAGATGACATGAGATAGATCATGGGAGAACGCAGAATCATCATAGGCAGCATATTCAACTTTTGATAACGCAGACTTCTTCTACATCAATTAAATAATTTATCTTTTTAACTCAATAACTTTTCTTTCATGCTGTAGGGTAGCAGGACAAACCTAATTAAAATGAACCTCAGGAAATATCATATGCCTGGATTTAAAAATGTGAAGTTTCAAGTTAAATGTTATCATTGTCATTAAATGCTAATTTAATTACATGCAACCTTGTTGTTTTTTCATGTTAATAATTTATTGATTTTTTAACAAATCCAAAGAAATATGAACACAAGTGTGTTCATGATAAAACTCTGATAAAAATTATTGTGCAAATGCACTTAAGATGTTCTCAATTGTATCATAATGTGATTGCAATGTAAACACAACATCATTTAACTGGTGAAGTAAAGGGTGATGGTATCATCCAACACAAATGCTGTAAAAGACAGTGTACAAATATTTTGAAAAATGAAGCCTGACATAAAGATGCAAAACACAGGGGAGTTGTTTTGCAGGTGCTTTTACCATTACAACTCCAACATTAGTTAATCCATTTGTAATGTTTTCATTCTAATAGGGAAAAAGAATCATATATGCATTTCACTTATTTTATTTTCTAGGATGACAGTTTTCTTTGGAGGATAATACTTCCTTCTCCATCTCCCCAGGCCTCATGGTACTTTTCACTGTGATAAATCTTATTCATCACAGAAAATGTTTTTAAATCAATAACATTTAGGGAAAGAAGAAGAGTGTTCCAAGTTACATAGCACCTCCCTTGTGCTGTATTTTAAGTAAACAAACAGACTTTATTTCACATGTAGTGACCTTTTATTTGAAGAGGGAAAAAGGTGGTTTGGTTTGCTTTTTTAATCCAGTCATATTCTTTTATTCCTGTGCCTCCCTTGTGAAGCAGCTGGAGTGTTGCTTTACAATTTATATTTTAACATACCTGAAATTCCAAAGTGATATAATATTTCCTTGTGCTAATGTGTTTAAGTAATTATATTGATACATGGTTCTATCCGTGGAAATCAACACCAGCTTCTTAAAAATGTCAACATTCACTTCCTTTACACTTTAACATGTAACTAAATTTGCTGAAAATTCCATTTAGACAAAATGGGCCAAAACAACAATTAAACTCCAATCTGTTGAATTTAAAACTATGTAATATTCTTTTTGTTTGTTTTGTTGAATGAAGCAGATAAAAGGCCAAGATTCTTAAAATCAATATGATTTTCGGGCATCTTTTTGCTCACTGATTGTCGAATTGACCAATAAAAGACCTATGAAAATACTTCTCTTTGTGGTAAAAAATATTTCCTATGAAAACACAACTCTTAAAGAGTTTTTTCAGAATAAGAATGTTTTTTAGATAATTCTGTTTCTATATGTTACAGAATTGGAAAAAAAAATACAGAGGAATGAAATAAGATTGCTTCTCATAATAATTTGTTTTAAAACAAAACCAAAAATTCCTGCTAGTTCAGATGTTCTCTGCTGTAACTTTTAATGCTGTTGAATATAAGCGCTTTTGGAAATAATTGTGCTTCAGCTCAGTTAGTAATCCTTGATTATAATATGCTTCCCAAGGAATCTGAAAAAAAAAAGCTTCATTAGAAAATCTGAATCAATGCTGATTTGTTCATTAAATGTACTATCTGCAGCAATTGTTAATAAAGTACAAGTGCTAATTTGCAGCAGAAAATGCAACCCAAAACTATGATTTAATGTAATCTTCACTACCACAGTACTTATGTCTGAATTTACTTCATGCCATGATGGAAAAATGCCAGTGCCTCCAGTGAGAATGGAATCAGGAACATAAATAATTTCTGCCTGAAATCTGTATAACTGGGAAATACGAAACCAGTTAAATATGATATTGTCTCTAAACAAGACAGCACAAATAGGGATGTCATTAGGCACAACTGATTCTGGTTTCATGCCTGTCACTAAGAACACTCAGTGAATTGAGGACACGATTTCTGTATTGCTTAGATGCAAACTGGGCTCCTGTACAGCTGCTTAAAAGAAACAAATAGGCGAAAACTCTTGCGTGATAGATCCCTTCATGGCATTTATGACAATCTTTCACCTGGAGTATCTGGATTCCCAGAGGAACCTTGTCCAGAACACTCTGTCTGCTGCAGATTTCCTGTGGGATACAAATGGGNACACAGGCCAGGATGCCATTGGCCCCCTGAGCCACCTGGGCACACTGTTGGCTCATATTGAGTTTCCTGTCAACCATTACTCCTAAATCCCTCTCCATTTCACCACTCTCCAGGCACTCATCCCCCAGCCGACAGCAATGCATGGGGTTGTTATAAATTTCTTCAAGTGCAGCAGAATGAAAACAACAGAGTTGTCAATCTAATTATAGCTATCGTGTATTTTCATTTTGAGAGCAAACTGGCCATTCCCTTATTTTACCATATCTTACCATAACTGACTATGACTGCTTTTCCATATACAGCTCTTGGCTTCTGCAACCTGAATCTCTTCCTTTGTGCTTGAATCAAATCATCCTCAGAATTTTTGATCTACTACAATGCTGCTGAGAGGATAAATGAGAAAATAAATCCTGTAAATAGTAAATTAGTCTTCATGTGTTTATACCCTGAAATGCAGCAAATTAAGACGAATTAAGGAGATATTGAGATGAAATAAAAAATATCCTACCAAGTTTGCATCTTGCTTTGAGCATTTGTAAGTCTTGGGGTGTGAAATTAAATAGAATTCAGGGAAATAGTCTTACAGAAGACCAAGAGGAAAATCATTGCTTTTCTGGAAAATATTACTTGTGTCAATGTACAGAATTCAGATGCAAACTCAAGGAGTAAAAAATAAAAGTAACTTGTTCACCAACAATAATCGGACACAACACAAGTCCAAGTACATGAATTAGGAAATAAATGGGGTGGTCTTCTTCATGGCAGTTCGCAGGCTGAACAGGTTTAGGTTGGGCCAGGACAAGTTCAGGTTGCATATTTGGCAAAAGTCCTTCACTAAAAGAGAGGTTAAGCCCTGGAACAGACTCCCCAGGGAAGTGGTGGAGTCACCAGCCTGGAAGTGTTCAAAAAACAAGTAAACTTGGCACTTTCAGAAATAGTTTCGTGGGCATGGTGATGTTAGGTTAGGAGTTGAACTTGATGCCCTTGGAGGTGTTTTCCAACCTTAATGATTACACGATTCCATAATGATTTCAAGTAGTAACATAATCAACCCTTTAGCAAGACATGACCAGATCCAGACATTTTTCTGACTCCAATGGGAGTGTCTCTATTGTAAAGGAGCTGTCAAACCAAGCCCACAGCGGTAGTATATAGGCACAGCATATGTGTGGAACCCCTTTTTGGCTTAATCATTTTTGTTACATCCTGATTTTGTGGGTTTTTTTCCCAGGTGGCCCATCCAGAAACTGCTAAATAATCCTTACCAAGAAGTAAATAGAATTCAACAGCTCTACAATCCTTAGAAAGTCTGAGTATGGCTTTGTTTCTTACCACACTTAAAATGCTGAAATTAAATACATAATCTTAGGAATCTCCCAGTGAGTTTGATGCATGGCACTTTCTCCACAAAACCTGAGGCTTGTGGAATCTCTAAATTTTAGAAAGACCATGGCTCACTTCCAGCCATTGAATTTTGCAGATGACTTTTTTTTTCCTCTTTTTTTTTTTTAAGGGGTAGGCCTGCACAACTGCAGCATGTTGCTCTGGGGCCACCATACACCATCTATTTAAAAGAAGTGGCAGTCTTACTGTAAGTGATGCTTTCTTCCAAGTAGTCACTGGTAGAACTTCATGAAAGAATCACCACCAGATTTTCTGTTATGGAGTTACACCCTTGATAAACTGATCAGTCCCTTTCAATCACAACTTAGCAAGAATTCTTCAGCTGTCCAGGGTCTGGATCTGACTATTTAATAAACCCAAATACTCTCTTCATAATGGCTAATCGTGCATCCTTTATGTTATCTTGAAGATTTTTATGGATTTTTGTTAGCTGGAAATTTAAAGCAATCAGATTTGTAGTGGCAAATGGCAAAACAGGGAGGTTTTTTTAAGCAATGAGTAAATCTTTTACATTGCAATTAGGAAAAACTGTCTGTGTAGACTTGAATATGGAGACAAAGGAACTTACCCACAGCAAATATAAACCTTGTACTTCATCTGCAGAGCGGTGAGCAAGAAAAGCTTTGTAAGCAAGGACAAATTTTGATGGGTTTATTTCATTTATTTCGTTCATTTGCTCTTCTGTTGACATGTTAAGAAAGCTTGTGATCTGATCATAAGATCTGACCTCAGTCCCATCCAAAGTCATGGAACGGATGGTCTCGTGTGCTATTATGCAGCAACTACAAAACAACCATGACATTAGATCTAGTCAGCATGGATTTCGGAAAGGCAGGTTCTGCCTGACCAACCTGATCTCCTTTTATGATCCAGTGACTCAACTAGTTGACGACAAAAAGGTTGTGGATGTTGTGTACTTGGACCTTAGCAAAGCCTTTGACACGGTTTCCCACAATAAGCTTCAGGAGAAACTCGTAAAGCACAGACTGGATGGGAACACTTCATGCTGGGTTACGAACTGGTTGGAAGGACAAGCTCAGAGGGTG
>WEKX01020887.1:0-16196 GCA_013390025.1 Pitta sordida | reverse complement strand
TATGGGAACTGGGGTTGTTCAGCCTGGAGAAGCGGAGGCTCAGAGGTGACCTCATTGCTGTTTACAACTACCTGCGGGGAGGTTGCCGCCAGGTGGGTGTGGACCTCTTCTCTCAGGCTGACGACACCAGAACAAGAGGGCACGGCCTCAAGCTACGCCAGGGGAGTTTAAACTTAACGTTAGGAAGCGGTTTTTCACAGAGAGAGTGATTGCACATTGGAATGGACTGCCCAGGGAGGTGGTGGAGTCACCATCCCTGGAGGTGTTTAAGAAAAGACTGGATGAGGAGCTTAGTGTATGGTCTTTCTGGCTCGAACTGGCCTGTTAGACTGTGAGGGAACTAGGTTTGTGTTTACCACCCTGGGATGTGCTCTCGGTCTCTGTACGGGTGTTAGATGGTGAGTTGGACTAGATGATCCTTGTGGGTCACTTCCAACTCATAGTATTCTGTGAATCTGTGAATCATGTAAATGGAAAAAAAATTACCAGAGTAGCTGTGAGAAACTGAGTCATACGTGTATTTTACTGTGGACATCATTTTCTGCCATGTAGACAGATCATTACTTAAGTGCCAGACTTGTCTTTTTCAGGCTCTGGCTAGACACCTTTGCATTTTTGCCCTGATTACAGATCATAATATTAATTTCTACTTTTATTTTTCTTTCATTTTATTTTTATACAGAATATTCATAGTGTAGGACATAATCACAAGAAGCAACTTTAATACATGGGAGAGGAAAATTAAAACATCCAAAATATCCCAAAAAGTTGTATTTGCAGTTAAGTTTATCTGTAGATGTAGATTCACTAAGACTCTCAGTTCTTCTTTTCCAATTGGTTTTGGTTGCAGGCATAAGTAGGATTGGTGCCTCACCAAGAAACCCATCAGGTGTGATTCTTAAAGGAAGATTAATATTCTTTGAGAGAAATCTGGATGATGGGACTATTTTATCCTCTTCCTCCAGCTGGAAATTTTTCTGTAGAAATACCTGTGGTAGCAGTGAAATATCCCAGGAGGTGACAGACATCTGGAATACCATTCCCTACAAAAATATCTGGACTTTCAGAGACATTTCAGAGTGCTAAGTGAGGAGGGGACCAAACATTTTGGTTCTTCTTGCCATGCAATGCTATTTCTAGTCTTTTTTCTGTGATACAAAGTCACACACTACAAATGTCACTATTTCGAAAATAAACAGGGAAAGAACTATGTACCTTAAGAAGAATTTGAAGTTCTAAGATCTTCCTGGCTGAAATCTACAGTCTTAGGATTTCCTCCTCCTCCCTCTTTTTGTAATGGGGAAATTCCTCATTCACAGGAACTATGGGTGACTGTGAAAGTACACAGGTTTTTTTCTTAAAAACATTCAAGTATTATGTCTCTAAAATACCTAACTTGGAATTGAGAAGGAATAATAAAAATAAAAATGTTATTCTCGGCTCTTTTCCTGCCAAATTTCCTTGAAGAGATTTCTTTTCTTCCAAGGTTTAATTCACGTTTTCATTTAAGTCTTTTAAGCCTTTTACCTTGCTGTGAGATCACCACAATCTTTTCTGCTTCCCAGGAAGTATCTTTTCCCTCAGAGTCTGTAAAGCACAGGTGGGTACTCCCTCCTCCTTTCAGTAATCAACATGTGAGCTACAGAATTTGAGACCTTTTCTTTTTTTTTTAACTTTGGGTTTAGTTTGCCACCCCTAAGGCTTCTTCCTTCACACAGGTTTATTTCCCCAAAAGGAGACACATTTTTTCCAAGAGATCCTACCTGGTCTGCTTGGATCCTGCCTGGAAAAAGTTTTTCACTGGAAGAGTGATCCGGCATTGGAATGCATTGCCCAAGGAGGTGGTTGAATCGCCATCCCTGGAGTTAAGGGTAGACTGGATGAGGTGTTGAGGGTCATGATATAAATGTTATAGCTGTTAGGTTTTAATTGGATTATTGGTTGGACTTGATGATTTTCAAGGTCTTTTCCAACCTTATCAACACTGTGATACTGTGGATCCTACTCTGTCCTCTCTTAAGGAAACATTATAAACAGTCTGAGAACAAATAAAAAATTAGACAATTTATCATATATAAAAACTGTCAAAACAGAAGGGCAAGAATTCTGTTTTCTGCAGGTCAGATTTTCAAGCCAGTGTAAATCAATACAAAAATTTGAACGACAACAATAACAGTATCAAAAAAACCAATGGAACAATGACAATTGCAGACAGCTGAGAAATAAACAAGTATGAGAGGGGGGTGCCTAGTTCAAGGGAAACCAGGGCACCTCCAGGATTCTAGGGGCAGGGGAATAGGGTTCAGGGTAGGCAAACCAGTGGCGTAACAGCCAGTGATCCTTTCCTGAGATGTCCAAGGGGCTGCAGGCAGATCCAGCAGTTGGCAGGGGAAAAGCTGTGCTGAGATGAGGAGTCAAAGGTCCATGTGGTCCTCGGTAAAATGGTAGCAGTAGAGATCAGAGGTGAAAATGAGGCATCCTCAGTCCAGGAGGGCCAGCAGCTGTAGTTATAGGGCCTCAGGCCCCTCTCATGTCACATGCCTTATGGGCATGTCTTCACATGCCATTGGCTGTCAGCCAGCCCTGGCCCTCAGGCCCCTCCCCTAGTCACATGCCTTATAAGGAAGGGAAGATAAGAAAAAGAATCCTCCATTGTTTGTCCAGTAGAAAAGAAAAAAACTCCTANAACCTTATCAACACTGTGATACTGTGGATCCTACTCTGTCCTCTCTTAAGGAAACATTATAAACAGTCTGAGAACAAATAAAAAATTAGACAATTTATCATATATAAAAACTGTCAAAACAGAAGGGCAAGAATTCTGTTTTCTGCAGGTCAGATTTTCAAGCCAGTGTAAATCAATACAAAAATTTGAACGACAACAATAACAGTATCAAAAAAACCAATGGAACAATGACAATTGCAGACAGCTGAGAAATAAACAAGTATGAGAGGGGGGTGCCTAGTTCAAGGGAAACCAGGGCACCTCCAGGATTCTAGGGGCAGGGGAATAGGGTTCAGGGTAGGCAAACCAGTGGAGTAACAGCCAGTGATCCTTTCCTGAGATGTCCAAGGGGCTGCAGGCAGATCCAGCAGTTGGCAGGGGAAAAGCTGTGCTGAGATGAGGAGTCAAAGGTCCATGTGGTCCTCGGTAAAATGGTAGCAGTAGAGATCAGAGGTGAAAATGAGGCATCCTCAGTCCAGGAGGGCCAGCAGCTGTAGTTATAGGGCCTCAGGCCCCTCTCATGTCACATGCCTTATGGGCATGTCTTCACATGCCATTGGCTGTCAGCCAGCCCTGGCCCTCAGGCCCCTCCCCTAGTCACATGCCTTATAAGGAAGGGAAGATAAGAAAAAGAATCCTCCATTGTTTGTCCAGTAGAAAAGAAAAAAACTCCTACCCTGGCCACGTGCCTTGCAGGGAAGGGAAGATAAGACACAGGATCCTTCATTGTTTGTCAGGTGAAAAAGAGAAAGACCCTCCCCTGGCTACATTCCTTTCGGGGGAGGGAAGGGGAGATAAGAAGAGATACCTATTGTCTGTTCCAGTAAAAAGGAGAAAAGTTTTACAATATAACAAAAAGGCTCTCCCCATGACAGAATGTGAAACATTTGAGCTGATTGGTTGAAGGTCTTAAAGCAAAGTTGGAATTTATGACATCATGTTCAAGGGCTGCATATTCATGGAGCAATTTCCATACGTATGAAGCAAGAGTATAAAACTAGGTGGCAAATCTGAGCGGGGGCTTTTGGCACCTGACAGGGCAGGGGACCCTGCTGTTCCTCTTTTGGTTCTTGGGTCAAAAATAAACTTTTTTTCTCTGCTTGCAAGCAACTACCTGACTGATTTCCCTTAAATGAGTGCCACCGTATCCTGTCCTGTTGGCAACACCAACCCTGGATTTTGCAGAGAAAACAAACTGTGCAGGTGAGAGTAGTTGAAAACACCACTGACATAAATTACGGGATTGGTGAGAGTGTATTAGCCCATCCAACACCAGCTGAAATATTTAATGCAGAAATAAATGCTGAGAATTGGTGCAGTCTTAAACTTCCATATCCTCCTTCTGCTGCTACTCTTGCATTCAGTTTGCAGAGACAGTGGGTTTTCTTTTCACCCATAAGAGGAACTTGATTTAGGTTTGGGGATTGTTGGATATATGATATTTTAAATACTTTTTCCTTCCTTGTGGTTGCTTCTGTGTTGAGTACTCACCTTGTGGAATTACCTTACCTTTTATGACTTTGATTACTGTAACCATAGAAGAAACAGTTTTCATTGGGGTTTTGTATTTTTTCTGTCTTTTTCCATGGTGAATATAAATAGTGCATTGTGTGTTTTCTTAGATTAGTGGTACACATTCCATGTACTTTGACAAAACCCTGGAGAAATTCACCTCTTAGTTTTTGTCTCTTGGCATATTCAAAGCAGTACAACTCAAAAAAATTGTATAAAATTATTTCTTAACTGCTTTAAACTGCTTTAGTTTTAGTTTGGGATTTTTTTTATCCCCTCTAAGTGAAGAACTATTTCACAAGTGGTTTCCCATTCTAGGTTTGTAAGAAGGAAACTGTGCACAGTCATATGAAATATTTTGAAGTGGTCCTTTTAATACTGTCTTTAAAATGTTGACTTTCCAAGTATTTTAACTTATTTTGCTGGTTTTAGTGTTGTCCTTTTCTTTACTAATGCACTTACTGTCTTCTAGATTGCTTTGAACTTCTGATTTCCTTTCTTATTTCTAGTTCCCACTTCCCTCTTCCACTTTCAGCTTCGACTGAATTTGCCATACTTGCACTGAAGCGAATGTAAGTACAAAATAAATACCCTGCGCTTCATATATTTGCTACTTTTAGGCCTAATTCCAATACTGGATAGAATAACGAATATTCTGCCGTTTCTGAGAAATCTTAGTTCAGAAACAGATACTCTTTAACCAATTTTTTATTAAGAGATCTTGTCTCAATACTACTTGCTTGCTAATTGTTAAACACATTTTGCTGCACATTTGTTGGTACACACTGGGAGACCCCTTGGGGCATCAGTATCTGCACACACTGAGTAGCTCTGAAAATAATATTAGTGAAGAGAATTGAGATGTATAAGTGACACTGTGTGTTTTATAGTGTTACTGAGGTGCCAAAATAATGAGTATATTGCAATTATTCCCAAAAGAATTCTGGTGAAGGGAAGAAAGGGACAGATGGAACCAGGGCTGGAAGGACTGGCAGGGGTGTCTCTATGTAAAACAGAGGGTTTGTTCCCTTCCCTGTTCCTTTGGATTTCCAGCTTTTTCAAATAACTTCTAAGAATATTGGCTTATAAGAAAAATATGCTTTGTGTTAATATGTGAGGAATTTAGGTCACTGAGCATTGTTCATTTTTGTCTAGCCCTTGAATTAGATGGGGTTTCTAATAGCCACTGCAGCTAATGAAAGTTGCTTCTGTTTTCATACCAACTTTCAGACAAAGAAATGCCAGGAAAAATCTGTATGACTGTTGGTTGCTGATTTGCCAGACCTAGAAGGAAAATGCATTGTTATCTGATAGCAAGAGTTCTGTTCTACTGCGGAATCAAATAACAATTGATTGATTGGTTTAGAATAGATTCTTCTATCCAGAAAACAGATGTGGTAGAATTCTTCATGTTCACTGTTTTGTCCTCAGATGTTAAGAGAGGAGAATTTAGCATAACAAAGGTGAGAATGTAGCCTAACAAAGCTCTTTTGGTTTGGGCTGAAACTAGGCAGGAACTGTCTTTCATTGAAAACAGTATTGGTATACTGGATATGTATCTTCAACCAAGCAGGTGGCCTAGAAGTTAGGACAACATTTGTTCATGTTGATACTGTCTGAAAGGATTGCATTGTTTCTTTTTCTTTCTTTCTTTTATATTTTTAAGCCAATTATAAGGACCAAAAGGCTTTATAACATTAAGGAGCAATCCTCTGGAAAATCTCTGGGTATTTACATTGAGGGCCATCAGTAGTCATGGAGTCGTTCTACAAAACATTAAAAATAGAGCTGGGAAACACTTGTGCAGTTGACTGGATGACAAGTGTTGTTCAGAGCAGATTCCCTGTGAGGCCTAGTGTCTTTATGATAAATGGAAAAGGCAACGTGTTAACAACAGAGCCAGCCTTCCCTCACGGCACCTCGAGTACAGTTTGCATTGCTTCTGATGTAGGCTGTGTAACCAAAATCAATATAGTGCCCACATAAATAAACAACCTCTGAAAACCCTCATGGTGTATCCTAAACCCATGTGGTTTTGTGCCAGAAGTCTTCTGTGGCACTGTGGAAAGTAAGAAAAGTTGATTAGCTAAAGTGGTTGGATCTGCCAATAAAAGATGACGCTCTCCAATTCTAACTTTAGATGTAACCAGCGGCTGCTTGTTCCCCTTCTCTTGGGAACTAATGAGAAAAGTGCAAAAAGTAAAGTCAAAGCCTGAAAAGTAGGAAAGACAGAAACTGGAATTTCCCACATGAGCACAGTTTCTACATCTTCTGCACGTACACTGGGAGATCTGTTTTCCTCTCTTCCCCTCCCAAGATTCCTGCATGATTCTGTGCAACAGACCAGACAGACTGGGATAACTCTACTTGGTTTAATTAGCAACTGTTCAATAATTTTTCCTTCTGCTCATTGTGTGGCCCATTTACTGCATGCTAGTCAAACCCACATCTGAAAATAATGCCATCCATTTTCTCTTGAGTTTTATTAAGGGATGTGTCAATGGAGAACAACCACTTCACACACATTTTATTTTCACAGTAGAGTATTATAGTCATTCCCACAGTGAAAATTGCAAACTACAGAACAGACACAAAGACTAATCGGTCACTGATTTTTTGGGCCAAATTTAAGACAGTCAGGATCTGGATTTTTTTTTCCAGGTAGCTTAACATTTTGACAGATGTGGAATATTCACAGTAAAATCTCTACCAACTTCAGTTGTCATCGTGAGAGTCTGGGGTTTTTTTGTGTGTCACATCCAGGAACATAAGTCTAGACAAACAGAAAATGAAGAACAGCCCATTAGCAGCTGACCCAGGAAAAGTTCAGATGCAGGGAGTTGTCCAGTACCACACTGAAAGTCTGGAGCATGTTATTGTCTCATCCCTTTCCCCAAGGCAGGATTCAGCTGCAGAAGTCATGAGATGAGAACTTGGAGAAACTTTTGAAATCAAAAGGCTTCTTGAGATTATATCTTTTTTTTTTTTCCCCAAAGCTTTTGTTCAGAACATGGAGAAAACCAGAATAGAGTTTAAACATTCAGGAAGGTTTGATTTGTTTGGTTTTAAGCATTTAATTTTTTTCATTAATTATTTTTTTAGAGACAATCTTAACAAATCTTTTATCCTCTGAATAAAAAGAGCAAAGGTGTTGCAGCTGTCGTTTTTAAATGAAGAATCTTGCTAATTTATTTGAAATCAGAACTGTAAAAAAACCCAAACCACCATCAACATGAAAACTATCAGGTTTCAGGGAAATTGAACGTTTCTTTACTGATCTTGGTGTTTATAACAAGTTTTCCTGAGGTTTTGCCTCAGTTGCCTTTTCTTCTCTGTAGGTAACACTGTCATCATGTCATGAATCTCTTTCTTTCCCAGAGTGGGCCCATTCTTTGTTCAAAATGACACAGCAGTTTTAGGAACTGTACCCTAAAATCCATGCACAAAGGCCTGAATTAAGATTACGTGGGAAGCGATAATTGCACCATTTCCCAGCTTTCATCTGCATGCCTTGTCAGATCTAATTTTACCCTCTGTGTCTCTGCGTGTGCATGTGTGTGTCCTGTGTGCCACAAAGGAGGCAAGAGAGGCCTTCAAGAAGCGATGTGGGAGAGCCCAGTGGTTCTAGCCTGTGACACGAGGGCAAACCAGCCCCGCGGAGCTGTAAAATCCAGAGCTCAGAGCTCGACTGGTGGCTCTAGAAGTGGAGCAGGGAGGCCTGGCAGCAGTGAGCTGCTGCTTTACAGACACCAGGGCTACTGCTGTGGGATACTTCCCTGCCTGAATTAGCAGCAGCTTTTGTGCAGAGCCAAATCACAAGCCCTGATATAATTTCAGCTGTTCTTGCAAGTTCTGGGAAGGAAATGGGACATGGGAGTGTGAGACTTACTGCTCCCATACCTGGTCTGTGTCGCATAGCCTCCAATAGATCTGGTTTTCCTGACTCAGTTGTTTGCTGTCTTGGCTTTTTCACCACTCTTCTCACTCCTTCAGACTTAATTTTCTTCTTCTTGTCTCAGTCTGTCCATTTAGCTAGTACCAGTTCTTCTTGACTCATAATCTGCTTTTTTTTCTCCGCTTTGTTGGCATGTGGTCACCCTTCCAGCCACATGTGCATTTTCTGTTCCCACTGGCTCCAACTCCTAGACTCCTTGTTTAATATTTGTGTCCCACCCATGTCCTGCTACAGTTGACAACAATACAGAGATCTTTCAGTTTTCTGCAGTTCCAGGCTTTTCGTGGGCAGTACAAATGGGATATTCAGAGTCCGAAGAGCTGATTCTTTTTTGCTGGGAGGAAAACTCTCTCATATGCAGAAAACTGTTGTTGGTCATGTTGAGCTGTGCTTGTAATAATTTAAACTTGCTTAAATTTGGCTGCAGCTTACTGGGAATGATCAAGGCAGACACATCTGACCTTCAGTGGTATTCTTGTAAAATTGCTTTTCGGCACTGGCCTGAGCCAGGTCTTTTCAGCCGGTTTTGTTTTCTTTTATTTTCCTTCTTTAAATCAGCATTATTACTATTATTAGTAGTATAATTTATGTGGGTAAAATAACGCATTTGCTCTTCTCATTCTCAGAAATGGCTTGCATTACTCAGCTGGAATGTAAAGCAATAAATGAACCTTAGAGTGGCATGAAAAATACCAGCCTACATCCTTCAAGTTGGTGAAGTCTAAGCATCTAAAAATGGAGTTTTCTACCAGAAGTGTGGGGCAATTTCCCTAAGCAGTCACAAGTCACCATGCCATGTATTAGCAGACTTAATTCTGGGTTATTCCCCTGCACCCAGGAAAATAAAGCAAAACATAAAGGCCCTTGATGTGAAAAGTGTAAAGTTCTAGAATATGAATGTGTGGCAGTTTCAAAAACAAAATGAGATGCAATTAGTTTTTATGTGCCTATAACACCCAGTGTTAACAATTTATTATATTTTCTTTACTTTTATGCTGCATCCCCCTTCGTAACTGCAGGGCACTAGTAAGCAAATAACCAACACACAGTAGCTCGTTGGAAAGTGTCAAACAGCTGGGAAAGCTTTTTTCTTCCTCCTCTGCCCCTCTTTTTTTTTTTCTTTGCTTTGGGCTAGTTTCAATGACTTTGGAATCAGCTTAAATTTTTGAGGGTTTAACCCATTTATGAGCTTTGGAAACGTGTCTCCACAAATTCCACTTGGCTGTCATGTTTCTCAGGAATGCTAGAGTTTTTTTAGATTGTGACAAATGCTTTCTTACAGCAATAAGCTTGTAGGCTGTTGCTCTGGGAACACAGCAAGAAAAGAAAATTGGACTTGATGGCTTTTAGTTTCCAAAACTCTTTAAATAATTTGAGCTATATGCCTCTCTTTATCTTTCATTCTTATAAAATATGTGGTTCTGCTAAGGACATTTTGAGACCGGCATCTTTCTTTTAGGGAAAAATAGGTATTTTAAAGCTAAAACGCATTGCTGCAAATCACAACATCCAGTTTTATAAATCCTGTTGACTAAAATCTTTGCTGAAACACCAAAATGGCTTTAAACACCTGGTTCTCGTCATCTGACCACGGCTTCACATGGATACCAAAAAACTGACACTTTTACTTTCTGACAATGAACACCCAAAAAACACTGACTAAAAATAATAATAATTAAAAAATGGATCTAAATAGCAGAAATCTGGAAGAAAATTTCCAGTAAAATATTTTTGTTTTCATATTAAATACTTAAAATTCCATGTTCATTGCTTGATTTTTCCAAGAAGATTTTGTATATTAAAAAGTTTCATTAAAATACTTGGCAATGTCCTGAACAGGACTGAAAATCAGTTGCTCTTTTATCCAAGAAGTAGTTTAATTTCCAGATTTTATCTATCTCAGTGCAGAGGATTCACCAACAATTAGGTTGATGAACTATTGAGAAATTCCAGGGATAGATAATGCTTATAATAAAATGTAGATCAGAACATAAAAATACATTTTCATTTTACAATCCATTACAATGAATAATTTTCTTAATTTCCTCTTAGTCTCCTCAGCCATTTGGCATTAGCTCATTTTCCAGTTCAAAAGGTCTTTTTCAAACTATTTTGTGGTGTCTTTGTTTACATTTACCCATTTTTTTTAAGAAGATGGTACCAGGTTTTATTACTTAACATCCTCTGTTAGCCTGGGGTTCAAAGGAGTGTAATAGGGAATTACTATTAAAATAACTTTAAACTGCTCTTTGGGTAAAATGCCTTTTTCAGTTTTGTTCCACTGCTGTGATTTGTTATGTGGCTAAAAAAAAATAATTTATTAAAACTCAAAACGTATTTTACTTATGAAATTCAAATTACATTTGCCATTGCACACAGATGGCTCAATGAAGAAATTATCTGCAGGATCTAAATTGAAATAAATCTGATAACTTGTTTCTGCTCGTACAACAATAAACTTATTGTGGATTTAGGAAAAGAAGGCACAGAGAGTTTGGCAAGGACAATTGCTGTGGGGGTGGTGTTTGTGTTTCTCCAACACCAAAGAGCGCTCATATAGTTCCCCTTATTTTCTTGCCTCAGAAAAGATTTTTCTTAACAAGATATTTCTACTCTCAGAGTTTTTTGTTTCCCTGAGTTGTTACCACATTGAAAATGCTTTAGACTCTGACTGATTTCCTACTTTTTGAAGTTCATCATATTGCATTTTGTCAAAATGCAAAATGCATGACATCAAAAGTTTGCATTAATATTACCTCACTCTACTGATGGTTACTCATTGGCCTTCGCACAATNACACGCTCAAGGATCCCAACATCCCTCTCCCCTTTGGACTCTTCACATACTTGTGATTTGGATTCAATTTTCAATCATTCAATATTTACACCAGGTGACAAACCAACAGGATTCAAATCATCATATCCCTCAGTAGCTGAACAATTTTTCAGGAATACATTCAAGATAAATATATTAAGGATGTCAGACACTGTGATGAACAAAACTGGTCAGTCTGACGTATTTTTTATATTGCAGAAAGCTCATTATCTGGGAAGTCTAAGAAATTACTAGTTTTTCTGTGTCATAAAAGGATTAATTCTGAGGAATTGTTAATAAAGCACAGGAAAAAAAAAAGTAGCTTCTTTTTGAAGTAGAATGTTTTCTGCTGCATTTTACACTTGTCAAACACTGTTCATTAATGAGTCATTTTTTACAAGTGTTCCATTAATCATATTTTACATATATTTAAAAATTACAGATGAAGTTACATGCAAAACAACCCAGAAGCAGAGAGGAGGAAATAATATCACAGCATCCAGCAGTCAAAATTTGACAGCATTAGGCACAGGCTTCACTACCCTCTTTTTTTTCCCATTAAGTTAAGCTTACCACTGGTGTATGTCCTAGAAATCACTTCTTTTTTCCCATCTCTCTTTCCACCTTCTGCATTCTCCTTCTCTCCAACACATTACGAAGAAGGTATCGATAAATGACCAAAGACAACCAGTAGACGAAATATCTTCAGGTAACTTTTGTCCTGTGTGCATTAAAAACCCAGACCTTATGAAGAAACCTCTATAACAAAATTGGGCCTCTCTAACCTAAATGTAAAAGTTTTCCCATGACTTAAGTTAGGAAGATGGAAAAATAACCCAACAAGGTGAGGTTGGGCATATCTGAGAAAGCAAAGTAACCTGGAAGCTCTGAGTGGGCAGAGAGCTTCAGTGTTGGGAGCAGAGGTGACACAGAGGAGTTGGGACATGTTCAGGATGGCAGAGTGAAAGGATAGATTGTCCTGGCAATAAGTGCAAGTCAAACTGAGCATGGAAGCACAGAGAAAAAAAAGTTAGAAGTTTCCAAAGCTCTGGTTTCCTTGCGATTTCACTCATGAGTGGGCAGTGTAATTTCTAGTATGAAGCTGTGTTTGAAGCTTCCATTTCTTTACAAGATACCTTAAGCAGAGTATTCTGTTACAAAACCGTGTTCAAGAAGTATTTCAAAGTTCTCATGCATTTTCTTTTAAAATAATGCACACCTGAAAAATGCTTTGCAACCTACAAAAAGAAAGCATTTAATAGTCCTGGTCTGAGCTACTCTCCTACCTTTGTGGTAGAACTCTGAACAGGACCTGTGAATATCAAAAATGTGTCATCCATCCAGACAGGGAGGTGATTGTCTGGACTGTAGAGGATATGAGAGGAAAAATAGGTTTAATTGATGGGCAGTAACCAGATCTGTGGTACTTTCCTTGTAAAGGATAAAATAGTCAGCACAGTGCTTCTGTCTTCATTTAAGAATGCTATTTTCCAACCTCAGCTGCTCCACAAGAGATGTTTGGCAATAAGTTGTTGGAGGAACGGTAACAGTTTTGCCTGTTCTTCAGCAGATTTCTGTCCCAGTTTAAGTTTGTATCAATGACACTGATGTTCTTCGATACCTTTAAGGGAGAGAAATATCAGTGTTACTGGTGCTGTTGGTGTTATTGCAAGAGGAAAAAACAGACATCCCATTCTTGGAACAGAGAGGTTTGATGTGATAGTTGTAAAGCACATCTCAGCAAAACCAGGCTGAAGTGCTGAACTGCTTCTCTGATAACACTGATATGTTCAGAATCAACATGGACATGAGTCATTTTAATGGATTGAGAAAGAGTGATCTTGCTTCTACCCATGATCCTGTGTGTCAGTTTTAAACGTGATTAAAAACATATGCCAAGGCAAAACAAAAAAACATTCATATTTATATTAAATGTACCCATATTAATTTTAATTATGAAGGACTGAGTATATTTTGAAACATTGTTTTCTGAGGCACTGGGGAATGGCATAAAAGATGGACCAGATTTGTGGAATGAAGTGTGACATATGCTGTTGCTTTTTCCAGCTTCAAGAGGGGAGGGGGAAACCAAACAGAGGGCCATAAGATAAGAATTTTTATCTGAACATTTGGCAGGCAGATAGGAGTTGTAAAAGGAACTGGTGAAAAATGCTATAGAGCACACTATTGATGCCTTGTATTTCAGCAGTTTCAAGCAGTGGTCTTGTGTGTTTGCATGGCAATATATTTCAGAAGTGCCAGAAAAATGAAAAACAGTTCAATGAAAAATATTTCATGGCCTGCATTTATTTGTTTCTATCTAGTTCATCAGTTTCAAGGTATGTGGAAAGTTCAGCATGTACCTCCTTATTTTGTTCAGGGCACTGTCTCCAGGCAGGTTTACTTTTCAGGCCTTTGATGGTGAGACAAGAAAACCTTCAGAAAGAAGAGCTGTTTCTGGGCTCCTCACTCCTTTCCAGCATGGCAGAGCAAGGACAGAAATACACTGGTGTATACACAGCAGAACTGTTCTTTCCTGTTGAAGAAGCCTGAAGTTTTTCTTCCCTGAGGGGAATGATTTGCCACAGGTCACTAAAGTGAAAAGCAGAGCTGGGAAACCTTCACTTTAAAGGCAATGCTGACTTCCCTTGCCTCTTATTCCTCCTTGCTCATGTCTTCCTCTCATCCTTCCATCTATTTCCATGAGTCCTTTCTTATTTAACTCTCTTTTGTAAAATGTTGCAGTTAAATTCAAATGCCTCACAGGGTTTGGGTTTTGGTTGTTTTTTGGGGTTTTTTCCATGAGGAAAGCTTTCTGCCTTGTATGAGGGCAGCCATAGACTTTTGCCTCTGAATAGTGATTCTCACTGTAACTTGTAGGATTGTCCTACATTGGGCATGTAGGATTATTTTGATAATGTTCTATGCATTCAAAGCTGCCCCTCAGAGTGGGTTGTAGCTTATTGTCCTTGATTATGAGATAGTCTTCATCTCACATTGATAAATATTGTCAATATAGAAGAAAACTCTCATTTCATTTCATTTAGTCTAGGTCATCATTCCTAAGTATGTCTTCACAAGGCTTAGCATTGTTTGTCAAAGGCATGCCATGTAGTTTGGAACTTCCCTGCTTCCTCAGGAGCTGTTGAAATGTAGCATGCAGCTGGATGGATATTACCCTGGTTAAGGAAATTGTCTTTTGGAGCCTTTGTTTATTTGCTCAGCAATGTGCATGAGCAGAGGGCAAGCTGAAGGCCAATATCCTTGGAACCCTGGAAAGGAGTATGAAGCGCCAAATAAAGAGTCGTCAGTGAAAGGAAAGGCCTGCTGAGAATACATAAGCTGTGCATACCTTAACAACTGTATTTGTCGTGCCAGAATCACAGATAGCCCAAAACAACCACAAAACCTCATTGTGAATGGTTTATTTTACCAGTTAAATTTGTCCTAAATCAGATTACTGTGTCTTTAATGGACTATAGGTACATAATATTGAATAATACCTTCTCAGGTATGTATTTGACCAACTCAGAGTTTGAACAGAACATGAATAGAAAAAATGGAAAATTTTATTACTAGCTGAGTTCTTACTACTCATCTTTGCTCCTCAAGCTATCGGTGTGCAACCCTCCTCTGTCTGGTGGCACTGGAGATATTTGGAAGCTGGTGACACTTATGTTTGCCTCTAGATTTATGAGGGCCAAAGTTTCAGGTGTCTGAAGTGCACATCCCGCAGCAGTATGGTCTTCAAAGAAGGTAAACCACAACTTTTGGTACATGTTAAAGCTACATAACCCTTGAATCTGCATGGGATGAACAGGCCTCAAAGTGAATGACTTTACCATGGTTTTTCAAGGCTAAAACTTCTGTGCTTTGTTAAATGGATGAAGCATCACGTATCGTCAAGGCTGTTCTAATTAAAAGCGACACTGGCAACATTTTAGCAGCACACTTTTTTTTGTTGTTTTTGTTTGTTTTGCACTGAAGAGCTGTTTGAATCGCTCGGCCACATGGCTTCTAACACGTACACATGTCTAGCAGAAGTTGCCCTTCACCTCATCCAACTTCATTATCCAGTCTGTCAAAGAAACACTATCCCAATAGTTACGAAAAAGCCACACACAGCATCTACTGTATGTTATTGTTGGCATCCTGAATTGGCACGTCTGCTACAATTAAAGAGAAGTTCTGAAAGATTCCCAGTTCAGTGCTCTTTGTGAAGACTTTGACACTGGGAAAGAGGAAAGCATGCACAAGAGAAAGGGACCAATAATGCTCATGTACTGTGTGGTACAGATTAAGTACCTTGGTAGGGAAGAGAACATCCAACACAAAGGAGGAAGATATTTTAGGTGAAGCGGCAGGTAGAGCAAGATTAGATTTGCTTTCAGTGATGTACGAGAAGCAGCTGGAATGAAACCCTGAGTTTGGCAACAGCATGATCTTGCAGATCTGACAATTTTCTGAACAGTTTCTTGCACTCATAATTTCAGCAGTAAGAAAGGGTATTTCTATAGATCCAGGATTTTTTCACTTCTAAAAAGAAAACATTTATGAGCAATTTTGCATAATTGAAGAATATTGTTTGCAAGATGACTCAGGGATTCTTTCATTGTCATATTATGCAATTATTTTTTAATCCTTCAACATTTTTAGTAATTAAAAAGTTAAGTTGTTAAACTATGTTGAATGGCAGAGTGGTGAAATCTGGCACTGGCTGATGTAAAATCAAGGTGATGGAATGGTTTGTAGTGTGACTACTGCAGATGTCACAGCATGGGCACAATGTTTTCCTGCTTGGCATTGAACATTTCCAGGGATGAGAAATCCACAGATGCTCTGGGCAACCTCTTATATTGTCTCACCCACCTCACAGTAAAGAATTTATCCACCAGCACTCTTAAATCCTTCTCCCCAGGTCTGTTTTCAACCTGTTAGTCCTCAGCGTGAATTGACACAAAGGGTTGCCTCAACTCAGGTACAGCACGTTGGGCTTTGTCTTGTTAAACCTCATGAGATACATTTGTTAGGACTGTTGTGTTTATTTTATAGAGTTACATATGCACTCAGAAAAATGCACTCTTGTCTGCATCAACTTTTACCCTTTTGTAAAAGCCCTATGAAACGTCACACTTTGCAGCAGGTGGTAAAAAACCCCAGACCACAATAAATTACAGAATCACAGAATCA